>JASVEL010011051.1:0-22428 GCA_032618575.1 Nicotiana noctiflora
GAGATATTATGGAGGGTTATGTCATGTGATCTTCTAGATCACTTGCCTCCTTTATTATGATCATTTGCTAATCTTTTTTGTCGAGAAGTTTATTTGAAACTGATTTGTCTATATGCTTTAAGTGTACCATAGACTTTGTGCTTCTAGGACTTAATATGAGCATTTGCAATGAGAATATAGTTACTTTATTTGGGTTAGCAAATGCGTCTGGCATGCTTTGCAATAAATTGCACATGAATTATCCTTTTATGAACTTCAAGTTCATATTATTTTATTCGAGGATCTAGATGTATAAATGATAATTCATTTGATGTAACGTTTTCTCAACTGTTGTATCTTGTCTCCCCCTCATGTTAGAAAAACTAACTTGCTTTCTCAACTTTGAGAATCCATCTTTGTGTGTTATGGTGTTAATCAAAATATACACCGCACATCAATAATAATAAGATGAAATTATTTGGTTCCTGACCCTGAACCACTTGTGAGGGGAGAAAATAATATACTTTCGTATATAACGTATATCAAACTGATATATATATATAAACGTTGTTCTCATAAGCAATAGTTTAGATATTAAGTGGAGGCACTCAATAAATTATTTTGCTAAACCAGCTATGATGTAGACCAACTTATCAAGATGAACTTCTTGAATAGAAAATCTGGAATATGCTCTAAATTAAATTATTGAGCAAGTTACCTCGCACATACCGGCCAGGTAGCGGGTTAATAATAATTGCACATGTAACCATCTCATAGATGCATCTTATGTGGTATACATGGCGGGTGAATGGGCCCATATTCACCTTTGATATTTCCAGCATTCATGGGATTCAATCCCACTTTTAGTTGGTATATTAATTAATGAGAACAGGCCCATAAAAGAATTCGTAAAGAACTTTCTAGTTCTTTAATATTTACCCATGTGAATTCTCTTTATTTTGCACATCATACTTAAATTGATATGGCTAAACCAATTATGCCATCTGAATAAATTATCAATATTGATAAATTTTAGATTTACACTATAATGTGTGCAATTATGAATAAACTCCAAGTTTATTATGATATGGGTTATAAAATATCCACTTCATTGTGGTATTTTTTTTGTTTGTTTATGTAGTACAAATTGGAGATAAAGCGGGTAGTTTTTTACATACATATTACCCCGCTACAAGTTGTAGTAATAGAAGATATTAAATCTTTCATTTATTTATAGTCTCAATATAATCAACCGCTTTCGCGAATACTTTGGAAACTGAATATGTTTCTTTGAGACTTACTACAACACAATACCTTGTTGGTAATCAATTGTGTTTCTCCAAATTAGTAACAATTAGCTCTTCCAGAGCTCTCAATTAATTTTGCACTACCACATATTATTCATCATCATCCATGTGGTGAATATCTCTTTTAAAGAGAAAGTTATACCATTATGGCCATGGTCAAAATAATATGCAAGATCTGTTTCTTGCATTATCGTTGACTTTTAATAATCACAATGCCAAAATATTTTGGCGTACAATAGGTACGTGACCAATGACCATTCATGCCATAATAATGATATTATTTATGGTATCATCTCAAACCTTCTTCTAGAGGTGAGTGTGGTATATTCATTATCACTAGCACGTTCATATTCTTTGAAGAATGAATATGTATTCATAAGTAAGATGTTGTCACATTCACATCATGAATGGACCATAATCATCTATATGTGCTTTATAAAATCTCATGTCAAATCGATGACAAATATTACTTTCACGGAGTGAAGGATTATTTTGAGAATACTTATTGTTCTCATTTACCACAAAGATGACGATATAATTTCATTTATTGCCACGTCCATATCCATTGATTATTCATGGTAATAATTTTGTCTTCTTTCAGACTTATTACATACTGCTATCACATTCTCTAAAGGGAATGAGAATGGAACAAATTCAATGGGACGGGTTTTCAATTCTTTGCCCACAATTATACATGAATTTAATCATGGCAAGACATAGAAATTTTACCACTTCAGGTGGTTATAATTTCTTACAAACTCTATTATAGTTATAATCAAACTTTGATCGTTGCTTGTATATAAAATTAAATTATAGAATAAAAGAGAAAAATAAAGTAAAACACTTACCTTAAATCCAATATTTAATCATGAAGGAAGTTCATGGAACAATTGATAATCATTGTGCTCAATCCCAAAGCTTCTACTCAATTGATTAGAGTCTCGTGCTGATAACGTGTTATGAAATAATAAAAGAAGAAGAACAATATTGCAGAGAAAGAGAGAGAGGGAATTCTTATTGAATTTTGGGATGAATTACAATCGGGTAAGACCCCTCTATTTATAGGAGAAATATGACTTAGTCACAGAGTGAAACTCTCCACAAGATAGACATTCACTCTAAATAGAATTCTATTCATAACAATATTCAAATTTTCTATTTATAGGACTATATTGAAATAATACAAAGGATGCAATGAATATTGTCTTAAACATTTAGATTATAGATAAATAATGAGAATTACAAACATAAGTAGTGAAGTAATAAAAGTTACGAATAATAGGGGAAGCTGCATTTTTAGAGTTTTGGATGCAAATGAGCATCCACACTATCATTTATAGCAGAAAAGATTATATATAACTAGTGTAGTTGTTCGCGCTTTATGGCGTATATATATATATATATATATATATATATATATATATATATATATATATATATATATATATATATATATATATATATATAATTGTTATTATATTATTATGGAATGATACAATTATCTCCGCAACTATAAAGTGAGTAACTTGTATACGTAAAGTTGATATTATCTCTCTGATTTTCTAAAAAGTTGAAGAAGTTTTAAGAAATATGTTTTCTTTTTAATAGAATAATTATAAATATCCTCATTTAATTAATACATGCACATCTAACTTCTTCTTTTTTTAAAATCTTGTTCCGATGTTTCTCCTTACATTAAAAAAAATGTAAAATTATTATACAGATAAAAGAATTAAAATACAATCAAAGAAGTTTGCACACGAAGAAATAATAATTAAACAAATAGGAAGTTCACCCACATGGGCCGTTGGTTGTTTCTATCTTGAAAAGCACAACGATTTTGTAAAGGAAAAGATGATTGTTTAGATGTGATCATCTCTTTTAAGAGACTTGTAAACTCAATTCTTGTCCTCCGTGGTCGCTTGAAGATTGTTTAATTTATTTAAAAATATAGAAAAATATAAGATCTGATCTTACCTATTGCCATGAATTCCTTATATAGAAAAATATAGGATAGGAACAAGACCGGATCAGAACAAAAATGATGGTATGAACAGAAAAATGGTGAGTGAATTGACTTGCCTAGCTATCACGAGTAGGCGCCATCACGATCCCGATGGTGGGGAAACCTATTGCCCTGAATTCCTTAAATTTAAATCCAAAATATATTATGTCACGACCCGGATTTTCCCCACCATCGGATCGTGATGGCGCCTACTCATGGTAGCTAGGCAAGCCAATTCACTCACCATTTTTCTGTTCATACCATCATTTTTGTTCTAATATTTAATAGCAAGAATAATACTCATATTTTTAAATGCGGAAGTCTTTCGAATAAGAGATGAATAATAGTGTAAAGTAACTGACATAAATCCTCTACCCAAGATGTGGAGTCACAAACTCACGAACTACTAAGGAATAACTACACATAATGGTCTGAAAGAAAATAAATAATAATCGTCTGTCTCGGAACAATGAAACCACGACAATAATAAAAGTAAATAGAGGAGACGCCGGGCTTGCGGACGCCTGCAAGCTACCTTGGTCTCGGATGTACGATAATCTCGCTAGTGTACTACGACTGCTGCTCCTGCTCAAAATCTGGACCTGTGCCAAAACGCACAGAAGTGTAGTATCAGCACAATCCGACTCCATGTGCTGGTAAGTGCCTGGCCTGTCCCGGCGAAGTAGCGACAAGCCTAGGACCAGACACTCACATAAACCTATGCAGTTCTATATATGTATGTACCACAAAATATCAGAGATATTGAGTAACACAACTAACAAAGGAGGTAATATGCTTGGGGAGTACAATCAGCAACACATAATAAATCAGTAAGATAAAAACAGAGCGTAGCAGAAACAGTTATTGCAAAGCAAGAAATTGAATGGTTGCACGGCATCACCCTTCGTACTTTTACTCTCATCCTCACCAAATAAGCAAATAGAAGTGCACAGCATCACCCTTCGTGCTTTTACTCTCATCCTCACATCCATGACAAAGCATGATCCTTCGTGCATGGTTTAAGTAACAATGGCACGGAATGTTCCTTCGTGCATAAATAATAAACATGGCACGGAATAATCCTTCGTGCACAGTTTAAGTAACAACGGCACGGAATGTTCCTTCGTGCATAAACAGTAAAACAAGGTACGGAATGATCCTTCGTGCGAACATAAGTAAAAATGGCACGGCATCACCCTTTGTGCATTATCACTCTTCCTCACCCAAATAACAATTATAGTCAAGGGCAAAAGAATGAAACAAGTAATATGAACCATCCCAGCAAGGGAAACAATAATCATAACAATATCCCGTCAAGGGAACAACAACAACAACAACACAATAAAGTCCGGCAAGGGAAATAATAATCAACCTTCACAACCCGGCAAGGGCTCAAAAACATGACTTAAGAACATCCCACATTAACTCACAACATATGTCAACAAACGACTCACGGTCATGCTAGACGCCAGTGTATAGATGCTCGTCACCACGCCTATAAACAGCACTCGATCACATAGCAATTAGCAATTATCACGTTCAATCCTATTCCCTCAAGATAGGATAGATCAAACACTTACCTCAAAGCCTTGAAGTCCAATTAACCTTCAACTATCGCTTTACCTCGAAATTCAACCTTCAACTCGCTCGAATCTAATCACAATCTGTTCAATTACTTTAATAAATACTATATAAATTGGTTTGGATGCATAATGGTTTTCTCAAAGTTTTACCCAAAATTTCCCAAAACGCCCCTGGTCCCACGTGGTCAAAACTCGGGGTTCGAACCAAAATCCGGTTACCCATTCCCTCACGAGTTCAATTATATGATTTGTTTCGAAATCGGACCTCAAATCGAGGTCCAATTTCCCAATTTATGAAAAAATTAGGTTCTATCCAAAAACAACAATTTCAACCATAAACACCTTTGATTTCTCATGAAAAACATGTTTAATGATGTTAGGAATTGAAAGAGTTGAGTAAAAATTGACTTACAAGTGATTTGGAGTGATATTGCTCTTGGAAAATCGTGTGTGGTGTTTTGGGTTTTGAAAGAATGGTGAAAAGGGGGTTTAATCGTTTAAGTATCAGATTGAACATCTGCGGATATGGGAATTGCGAACATATGTTCGTAATTGCGAACATGACAGGTCTGGACTGCGGAACTCGCATTTGCGAGAATATGTTCGCATTTGCAAACATAGGCCAATATAGGGCCACATCGCATTTGCGAAGTTCTTTTCGCATTTGCGAACCTGTGCCTTACCTGGAAGCATCGCATTTGCGAGGATCCTTTCGCATTTTCCAACCAAGGCCTTTCCTGGCCAACTTCGCATTTGCGAAGGTTGGTTCGCATTTGCGAACCAAGACCAGTTCTGGATTATCTCGCAATTGCGAGCAATTTTTCGCAATTGTGAAGATATCAGCTAGGGGAAAATACCAGTTGTGTTCTTTATCAAAGTTTACTCTAACGACCTATCGAATCTTTACCCGAGCCCTCGGGATCCAAACAAAACATGCACACAACATCAAAAACATACCACGAACTTGCTCGCGCGATCCAATCGCCAATATTACATCGTTTTCATAGAATCAAGCCTCAAATTCATGATTTCTTCTTTTAAACTTCATAAACTTTCAAATTTGGAACTCATGGTTCAAAACACATCAAACGACGTTCAAATTCCGTCAAACTTTGCGGGAAGTATTTAAATAATATATAAGACCTGTACCGGGCGTCGGAACCAAAATACGAGCCTGATACCATGGTCTTTTAATCAATTTTCATTAATAATTTTAGAAAAATAATTTCACAGAAAAATTCATATCTAGGGCTCTAGGCCTCGGAATTTGACTACGGGCGCATGTCCGAGTCCCATATTTTCTTACGGACTTTCCGGGACCGTCCGATCACGAGTCCGGGTCCGTTTAAAAAAATGTTGACTGAAGTCAACTATATCAATATTAATATCAAATTTCTTCAAATTTTTCATAAAATTCACATATTCTAACACAAAAAATTTCTCGGCTACGTGCCCGGACTACGCACGTAAATCGAGGCAATACAAAATAAGGTTTTCAAGGCCTCAAAAGCGCAGAACAAATGAGGAAAACAGATGATGACCCTTTGGGTCGTCACATATTAACATCAGAAAGAATATGCTATTGATTCATGAATCTTACACCGAACTTAAAGCAAATTACATAGATACACAATTTCTCAAAATCAGAGAGAAAGTAGAACAAAAAGAAGAAATATGAAGCACATCATGTTTGGAACCTTAATCATAAGAAAATAAAAGGAAAAAGAAATATAGAATCAGTGCATAGTTTCTAAGTTTTTGTTGATTCCTTCATTCAAGATCCTTCTTCCTCGAGTGAAACTAAATCATGAATCTAATACCGCAATAAGTACAGCAACAACAACTCTACTATCCAATGTATTCCCACAAAGTGGAGTCTAGGGAGGGTAATACGTACATATGTCTTACCCCTACCTGAAAGGGCAGAGAGGCTGTTTCCAATCGACCCTCGGCTCAAGAGAAAGGGAAGAGAAAGAGGAGGAGAAAGAAAAGGAAAAACAAAAGAGCAATAGTAACTCCAGCAGAAATCGCATAAACAGATAACTACACATAAAACCGTAAATTAAAAGGCATCCAATAACATCTAACAGTAACTACCATAGGGAGCACGATACAAAACGCAAGACATCTATGGAGGGCTCTACCAAACCCCACCTAGCCCCGGAAAGAAGTACGAAAAGCTCTAGAAGCCCCTATCCTACAACCCTAATTCTAGACATCCAGACTTTCCTATCAAGGGTCATGTCCTCGATAATCTGCATTATTGCCATATCCTGCCTAATCACCTCTCCCCAATACTTCTTACGCCTCCCTCTGCCTCGCCTCGTGCCAACCACCGCCAGCAGCTCACAACTCCTCACCGAGGCATCAGGGCTTCTCCTTCGCACATGCCCGAACCACCTGAGCCTCGCTTCCCGCATCTTCTCATCCACTGGGGCCACCCCAACCTTCTCCTGAATAACTTCATTCTTGATCTTATCTAACATGGTGTGTCCGCACATCCACCTGAGCATCCTCATCTCCGCAACCTTCACTCTCCGAACATGAGAGTTCTTAACCGACCAGCACTCCGCCCCATACAATATAGCAGGTCTAACCACAGCTCTATAAAACTTTCCCTTGAGTTTTGGTGGTACTTTCTACAAGATTCCTGATGCAAACCTCTATTTCGACCACCCCGCCCCTATTCGGTGGGTGACATCCACGATAATCTCTCCGTCCGCCTGAATCACCGACCCAAGATATTTGAAATTGTCCCTCTTGGGGATGACCTGCGCTCCAAGCTTTACATTCCTACCTACTTCGCTCGACTCGGTGCAAAACTTTCACTCCAGGTATTCTGTCTTAGACCTGCTCAACTTGAAACCCTTGGACTCGAGATTCTGTCTCCAGACCTCCAACCTCTCGTTAATGCCGACCCTCGTGTCGTCTATCAAGACTATGTCATCAGCAAATAGCATACACCAAGGCACATCCCCTTGAATATGGCGTGTCAGTGCATCCATCACCAAGGCAAATAAGAAATGGCTAAGGGTTGATCCTTGATGAAGCCTCATATCCACCGGGAAGTGGTCCGAGTCTCCACCCACCCTCCTAACCCTAGACTTCGCTCCATCGTACATGTCCTTGATTGTTCTGATGTTGGCTTCTGGCACGCTCTTCGCCTCTAGGCACCTCCATAATACCTCCCTTGGGACCTTGTCATACGCCTTCTCCAAGTCAATAAACACCATATGCAGGTCCTTCTTCTTATCCCTGAATTGTTCCACCAATCTCCTGACAAGGTGGATAACTTCTATAGTGGAGCGTCCCGGCATGAAACCAAACTGGTTCACAGATATGGACGTCATCCCCCTCACCCTCGCCTCAACCACCCGCTCCCAGACTTTCATAGTGTGACTTAGTAATTTGATGCCCCTATAGTTGTTACAACACTAGATATCCCCTTTGTTCTTATATAGGGGCACGACTGTACTCCACCTCCACTCCTCCGTCATCCTCTTAGTCATGAAGATCACATTGAACAATCTAGTGAGCCACTCCACACCTGTCCTACCCACGCCTTTCCAGAACTCCACCGGGATCTCGTCTGGCCCGGTCGCTCGACCCCTACTCATCCTACGCAAAGCCCACACGACCTCCTCTACCCTAATGCGCATGTAGTACACAAGGTCTCTATGACGCTCTGACTGCCCCAGCTCCCCTAGCTCTCTGACTCCATCCCCCTCCTCGTTGAGCAGGTCTCGAAAGTACGACTCCCACCACTGCTTGACTTGAGACTCCCCCATCAGAACTCTGCCTTCCTCGTCCTTGATGCACCTAACTTGATCTAGGTCCCGAGCCTTCCTCTCTCTCACTTTAGCCAAACGGAATAACTTCATATCCCCACTTTTCTCCCCTAATTCCTAATACCGCAATAAGTATGACACCATTAATATTTCATATATGAAATGAAAAGGGTTTACCTTGAATACGGGTCTTATGAAACAATAGTTATGAATTTAAACAGGCAAAAGTAGAAGAATACCATAAGATATCTTAAAATTGTAGTCATAGATATTATTAAGAGTGGAAGTTAAAGAGGTATGAGTTACAAAAATAAAAATTTTAAAACAAATAAAGAATAAAAGATAAATACTAATTGCAATAAATTTACCTATTAAGTATTTGGGTGCTATGGACATATTTCTTGTCCTAAGAGAGGTGCCACCTCACTTTCCTATTGCCTACTTATATATATATATATATATATATATATATATATACGTATCTGAATCAATTGAATGACACTGAGTTAACGAACAAAAACCTCTTATCTTTTCAATTAAAAAAGTACTCCCTCTGTCCTAATTTGACACTAACTTTAGCTTTCAAAAGACAGAGGCTCTTGGGTTCGAGTCACCGTGGAGGGGAAGTGTGGAAACACTATAGATCCTCCTAATTTGGGAGTGGTTTAAAAAAAAAAAAAAAAAGAAGAAGAAGACAGAGGCGATACCTCAACAGGCACCAACACCTTAGTTATGGTCACGCTAGGAGCTCAAACGCCGCAGAAAAACATGCCAAAGAACAGAATATATTCATATACTACTCTTCATCTCATGAAGTAATTTATTTTTGCAGCATAACGCAAGGTCCACTTTCACCTTGAGAATGCGATCACAAAAATTCTACCATTGCCTAAATCATAATGAGGTTGGACCCCTCTACTATGAGAACAAAAAATTTCACAAGTAAAGCAGTTTACATCAACTTTTTAGTTATACAGCATACTAAGGGAGAGTATAGGAGGTTGACAAAGAAAATTTTCATTTCGACAACAGAATGAAATCTAAAACAACTCTAACGTGCCATCTTCAATGTTCCCTAAGATAATCTACTTCTTTACTTCCTCATACTCGGCTTCGGCGGCTCCCCCTTGAGAACCTCCTTCTGAGCCACCTCCAGAGGCACCTCCGACACCACCGGCCATATGCTGTCCAATCTTAGAAACAGCCTTGTTTGCTACATCAAGCTTGGATTTGATTTCATCTATGTTGTCGCTTCCCATTGCTGTTCTCAAGTCAGAAACAGCTGTTTCAATTTCTGTAGCAACCTCCTTGGGGACCTTGTCCCTGTATTCATTCAAGCTCTTTTCAATACTGTATATGGTAGTTTCTGCACTATTCCTGATATCAATCAATGCCTTCCGCTCCTGATCCCTCTGGGCATGTATCTCAGCTTCCTTGACCATCTTGTCTATCTCATCTTCTGAGAGTCCACCAGATGACCGAATAGTAATCTGCTGTTCTTTGCCAGTGGCCTTGTCCTTTGCAGAGACCGTGACAAGTCCATTTGCATCTATGTCAAATGTGACTTCTATCTGAGGCATACCCCTTGGAGCAGGAGGAATACCAACAAGTTCAAATTCTCCCAGCATCTTATTATCAGATGCCATCTCTCGCTCACCTTGCAAGACCTTAATGCCAACCTGGGTTTGGTTATCAGCAGCAGTAGAGAACACCTGGAATAACAAGAGGAGAGGCAGAAAAACTTAGAAGCCATGACAAAAGAGAGACAAATCCTGCCCATATAACTGAGAATTATAAAGCAATTGCAAAGATTACTATGACACTTTCAGAACCTAACCACTTACCTGACTTTTCTTTGTAGGTATTGTGGTATTCCTGTTGATCAGCCTGGTAAAGATACCTCCCAAAGTCTCAATACCAAGAGACAATGGAGTGACATCCAGAAGCAGCAACTCTTTCACATCACCACGGAGAATACCACCTTGAATTGCAGCTCCCATGGCAACTGCTTCGTCTGGATTTACACCTTTGCATGGGCTCTTGCCGAAGATCTCTGACACAACATCCAGCACCTTAGGGACACGAGTCATACCACCAACAAGGAGGACCTCATCCACCTCTTTTGTCGATATTCCAGCATCCTTCAAACAGTTCTTGCAAGGATCCCTTGTCCTCTCAATTAAGTTGGACACCAACGACTCAAATTTGGATCTTGTTAAAGTTATATTAAGATGTTTAGCTCCTGATGCATCTGCTGTGATGAAAGGTAAATTAATCTCAGTCTGCGTGGTTGATGATAGCTCTATCTTAGCTTTCTCAGCTGCCTCTCGGAGTCTTTGCAGGGCAAGCCTGTCTTTTGACAGGTCAATTCCATCTGTCCTTCTATACTCATTCACCAAAAATTCCAACAACGCGTTGTCAAAATCCTCTCCTCCCAAAAAGGTGTCCCCATTTGTTGCTTTGACCTGAGTGATAGATAGTTAGAAGATGGTCAGACCGTCAGAATAAAAACAACAAGACGAACAACATCAGAGATCACAAAAAACTTCAACTACCTCAAAAACGCCATTGGATATTTCCAATATAGAAACATCAAAGGTACCACCACCAAGATCAAAGACTGCAACAAGACCTTCTTTGTTGTTCATACCATAAGAAAGTGCCGCTGCAGTAGGCTCATTAATAATCCTTTGCACATCAAGACCTGCAATTCGCCCCGCATCCTTGGTTGCCTGCCTCTGAGCATCATTGAAATAAGCTGGAACAGTGATCACAGCTTTATTTATAGACTTCCCTAGATAGGCCTCTGCAGTTTCCTTCATCTTTGTTAAAATAAACGCTCCAATTTGACTTGCGGAATACTGCTGTCCATTGGCTTCAACCCAAGCATCTCCATTGGGAGCTCTCACTATTTTGTAAGGAACCATCTTCATTTCCTTCTGTGTCTGGGGATCATCAAACCGCCTACCAATTAGACGCTTGGTCCCAAATACGGTATTTGTAGGATTGGTGACTGCCTGACGCTTGGCCGGAGTACCAACAAGCAATTCCCCTTTTTGGTTAAACGCAACTACTGACGGAGTGGTCCTAGATCCTTCAGCATTCTCAATCACTTTAGGGTTCTGCATGAATAAAAGCATCAAGCCATGTCTCAAAATTCACCAAAACCAACTCAAGTCTAAGGAGCACTTAAACAGTTATACCACAAAGAAACAAGTTAAACCCATTCCTAACGGACCAGACGCTTACCTTGCCCTCCATCACTGCAACGCAGGAGTTCGTTGTACCCAAGTCAATCCCAATAATCTCATTTCCAGCAGGTCTAGAGCTGCACCATATGAAAGATGAGTTCCAGTAGACAAGTACATACAGAAAGGTGAGAGAGATGAGACATAAGGCAGTTACCAAAAGGGTCTGGCTAGACCAGCACATTTAGCACCACCAAGTGTTGGACACCATGACGGCTTAGTGTTTGACGCGAGCTGCAGAAGCCATATGTAGCACCCACATAAGCAAAAGTTTGTTTTTCAACAAAAATTCTCATCTTCTTTTTTAATTTTAATCAAAAAAACACACAGCAAAGTTCTCATACAAGAATCAGCTAATTGCGAACAAAGAATACCTATGAATGTCAACCAGTGAAAGAACCAAGCTTAGACAGCATCCACAAAGTGAACCGATGGATGCATATCATTAGATGAATCAAAGAGATATCACTCCACACTTATCTTAACAAACAAAATGATAGACTTCTCCCCACTTCAAGCAAATGCATTAGGAGTTACAAACACATCTTGCTCCCTTGATAGAAATCTGCCTAGCAAGCCTGCAACTTTCACCATGCTACTCAGAGTAAAGTCTCCCACCATGACACACGATACCAATCACAAAGGCAGGCTCCTCTCAGGAATATATTCCACTATCTATCCCTCAATCCCAAACTAGTTGATATCAACTATTTGATAAAAGCAATAAGGGCCATTTCATCCCCATGTTATATCATTTTACTTCTAAGGTAAATTATGAGTTCTCTCAAAACTATTTGATCCAGCAACCAGGGCCATTTCATCCCAACTATATACTTCCTCGCTTTCATATTAAATGAAGTACTATTCTTTTTAGTCTGTTCCAAAATAAACGACACATTCCTAAATTTGAAAATAATTCAACTTTAAACTCCTCATTTTACTCATTTTATCCTTAATGAGAAGCTTTTATAACCTCACAAAAGTCATGGCCCACAATGCTTTACCCCCTTACGCTTTCAAGGCCACAAATGTCAAAAGTCCTTTTGTTCCTTAAACTCAGTGCTGAGTCAAGCTAACTCATTTAATTTGAAACGGAGGGGATATCATTTTTCTTCTACAGTAAATATGAGTTCTTTAAGTGTGTGCTTGCTAATAGGGAAAGAACTTCCGGGAAAATATTTTCCATGAGAAAGTCATTTTCTGGTGTCTGGTATGACACTGTCATTTTTTCATGGAAAACCTTTTCCATCAAAGGGAGGAAAATGAGTTCCATCACTTACGGTCAGAAGTCATTTTACTTGCAACTATCTTAACTTATTGCTTCATATTACTTGTTTCAACACTTGCACATTATTACCAATCTCTAGTACTCAAATGTTTCATCAAAACACTCTTTAATTTGTTTTTTTTTTCTGTAAAAATATTTTTCCCTCACCAACAAAATACCAAAAACTATTTTCTAGGAAAATGACTTCTTTCATACCAAACACGCCCTAAAACTAGATGTTTTCTAGAACTAACACTTCTCCTTATACAAACCTACAACTGCTGTCAAAAAAAGCAATGACCGAAAAACAAATAGCATTATAAACAACAAATACTTCTGGTTAATCAGAATCCATTTGATGCAAATCCCTACGAAAATATAAAAGCCAAAAGACGAGCAGCACCTTAGTGATAATTTCAGAATATAACATTAGAATTCCACATCCCTATTTTTTTGGGCAAAATACAAGAGTGGCGGATCGGCAACACTAATTACATTAGCTAGCCAAAAAGTGTGGGTAAAAAATATTTAAATTATATGTATATAATACACATATATGTGGGCTGTTAATTTTGAGATCAGCTAAAAATACACATTTCTCTTCTTTTTTAGCTACAAGGGGAAATTATATAATAGAATATTTTCACTTACACCACAATCTGATCTAAAATCACAAAAATACTGAGAAGATTAAAGATTAAACAGGCAACAGTTGAGAAAAATGATTGAAGGATAAGAAAAAAGGAGACGTCACATACAGCTTTATAAGCAGAAAGAGGGGAGGTAGCAATGTCACGGCGACGAAGAGATCTGAGCAATACGGCGGCCGCCATCGGAGAAAACAGTAAGGAACGACGAGCTTGCAGCTTCTGTTAATGGAGGCTAGGGTTTAGGGTTTTAGAGATTATTCAAAGTAGTGGCTTCGTGAAAGGGAAAATATAGGTGGCGTGGCGGTGTACAATAAAACTACGACTGTGTGAGAAAGTTCTAGAGGTATGTGATGTCGCCTTCTATACTCTTCTTTTTCCTTTTTTTCTACTTTTTTCGTCCATAATTTTATTTTATTTTTTTGAATATTTCCTGCTCTAATAGTTGTCTAATTAATAAATTTTGTGACTCGTTACAATAAGTTTTTTTTGTGATAAAATTTTCTAAGATCTTCATTTCACATGCAAATTTAGATAACAAACATAACCGTAAAACTTTTTTAATTTTTCTATTCAATATAAAGATAAAATATATTGACCGTCGCTCAAATTTGGCACCAATTGCTTTGTAGAGGACGACTCAATCAAACCTGGATCATAACCTTAAGTTTTATAAAACAAAACTTTGTATTTTTTTTAAGCCTATTTCTAACATTTTAAGACACAAACTTATTAATAATTTTTCATAGTCGGTTTCTTCCAGTAATTTTTTTAATTAATATGATATATAAAAATAATTCATTTAATTTCTCTTGGTTATTGACCGGTAAGATTTTATTAATTTTAAATTTGAAACATGTTTTTTCGCACACGCAACTTTGTAAAAGATGAACATGTACATGAAATTAGATCTTTAAGAAGTGGAGTGATCTAGTTGGTAACTAGACCGAAAACGGAGTTCAATTAGGTCTTGTTATTATAGTACGTGTAGACAATAAATAGTGTCGAGAAAATAAAATCAAGACAGAACAATATTGCAATCGTAGTATTTGATTTCAAATGATATGAGTGTACAATCTCTATGAATCCTCTTATTCTTTTTTCCAATAGTAAGTAAATTCAATGGCATTTGAGCTTGATCTTATATCTATATTTGTTGCCACGAATGATGATCTTGAATTCAACTAGCACGAACTTTGATTTGAATTTGTACTACTTGAACAATAATTTGTTCTTCGTTCTTGAGCTTGAACTTGATTTATTCTTCGTTCTTGAGCTTGAACTTGATTTCTTGACTTGAACATGATTTCTTGAAGCTTGAAACTTATGGAGAAATTTGCAGCATTTGATCCACGGGCTTTTTCTTGCTTCTTGTTATAACTTTTGGTGTCTTTTCTAGGTTATGAAGACCCCTATTATAGTTGTGGAAGGGAAGAGTTATGATAAGAACAAACTCTTTCCGACCAATCAAATTAAAGTGTGACAAGGCCGTATTTGATTGGCCAAAACATGTCACTTGCACACGTGGTGCGATTTTATTAGCCTTTTAATGTGACTTGGCAAGCCTTGTCATTTTGACACGTAGCATGATCCTATTGGCTTTTCCTTTTCGCTTGGCGCGCCACGTCATTTGACATGTGGCACCAAACTGGGCCTCTAGGAAGATGATATCTTGGGCTTAATAAAGTGGGCTCGTCACTTTAGCCTAATTAAATGGGCTAGCCCAATAAATTAAGACTTATTTATTTAATATATATATATATATATATATATATATATATATATTGGACTTATATAATTAATTCAATTATATTAGCCCATAATATTTATTTGGACTAACATATTTAAGATATTATCTAGATTATCTTATTGAATATAAATTCAGCAAAATTTGCATGTCTACAAATGCCCCCTACTTCAAGTTTTTCTAGGGCATCTAAAGCATCAGCTTTCTTATTTTCTTTCCTTGGAACATGCTAAATAGTTATATCACCGAGTCACCCCATTAATTTTTTAGGTTAATCATGATATGGGCGTAGTTCAGCCTTGTTGACCTGTAACTAACTAAAAGGTGATTGACCACTAACTTGGAGTCACCAAAGGCTTGCAATTGCAAATTGCTTCATATCCACGGTCATTTCAAACCCAAGTATTAATGGTTGATACTCAACAACATTGTCGGAACAGAGTTGTGTCAAGGTGAAGGAGTAGGGGAAGACTTCTTCTTGTGAAGTGATAAATACTACGCCAGCACCAGCTCCACCACAGCACCATCAAAGTACATCTTCTGTGGAGGTTGAACTTCAACAACCATTGCATCCTCATCAGGTAGTTCGTCAGTTAGCTCCCACTCATCAGGTATCGAATGATCCGCTAAGATGGCTACCAATACTTGTCCTTTTATAGCCTTTGGAGGATGTATAAAATCTCAAATTGTTGAAATTGGAGGTACCACCTCGCTACTCGATCACTAAGAACAAGTTTTGACATCACGAACTTGATGGGATTTGCTTTAGAAACAAGACAAGCAACATGAGCTTGAAAGTAGTGCTTTAACTTTTGAATTGAGAAGACTAGCCCCAAACACAAGTTTTCAATTCGCAAATAATTCAGCTCGTTTGTTGTCATCATCATGCTCAAGTAGTAAAGGGAGTTTTCTTTCCCTTTATTATATTTTTGGGCCAACAACGCTCCAATAGACCTTTCTTGTGCTGAAATGTATAGTATTAGCGGCTTTCCAAGTATAGGCGCTGCCAAAATCGGAGGCTTCATCAAGTAGGATTTAATGCTCTCAAAGGCGTTACTGCACGCTTGATCCCATTTGAAGGGGACAGCTTTCTTCATAAGGCGACTGAATTTGTTAGCACCTCCCAACTAGGTTTGAGATGAATCTCCTGAGGTACGCTAACTTTCCTTGCAGACTTTTCAATTCTTGAATATCCCGAGGCTCCGGCATTTTCAAGATTGCATCTACTTTGGCTTGATCAATTCCAATCCCTCGATGTCAAACAATAAAACCAAGGAACTTTTCAAAAGTAACTCCAGAGGCGCATTTCAATGGATTCATCCTAAGTTGGTACATCCGGAGCAACTCAAACACCATTCTCAAGTCTTTTAATTGGTCATCCTTCTCTCTTGATTTTACCACCAAGTCATCAACATAGCATTCGACATTCTTGCGGAGAAGATCGTCAAAACACTCTGCATAGCCTTTTGGTAAGTTGCACCAACGTTCTTCAAGCCAAAAGGCATTACCTTGTAGAAAACAATACCCTTGGGGGTGCAGAATGTAGTAATCTCTTCATCTTTTAGTGCCATGCGAATTTAGTTATAACCCGACAAACCGCCCATGAAAGATATTGCCTCGTAACAAGTAGTAGCATAGATCATCAGCTTTCGAATAATGAGCGAAAATTCATCTTTGGGACACGCATTGTTGAGATCCCTAAAGTCAACGCATACTCGAATCTGGCCATCTTCTTCCTTACAAGGACAATACTTGAAACCCAAGATGGGGAACCAATACTTGAAATCCAGCTTCAATGAGTGTGTTAACTTCAGTTTCGATCAGGGAACCAAGTCCGGCCTAAAGTACCTTTGAGCTTTCTTAATAGGATGAGTGCCACTCTTGCCTGCAAGGTGATGGACTGCTACTTTAGGGTCCAAGCTAGGCATTTCTTTTTAACTCCAAGCAAATACATCACTAAACTCCTTGAGTAACTCAATATAAGTGCTTTCTTCATCAACTTCTAATAAAGCACTTAGGTATGTGGGTCTTGGTTCTTCATCGGTACCAAGGTTAACTTCTTTTAAGGCATCAATCGTTACATTCACCCCATTTTCAAGTTATGGAGGAGCATCTCTTGTATCTTCATCTTCTTGAGGTTCCCCATTATTGAATGATATGTGATAACACGGTAATACATCCTCCAATTATGCATTATCCTCCGTTGAAGAGGGGACGTTATTCTCGTCTTGTACAGTAAAAGATACGAAGAACCCATATTATCTTCACCTTCATCACGTTCCTTAGTGTAGACGATAGTATATGGCTTTACCTTTAGTACTTCTTTACATGAAACCCCGAGTTTTGTTTGTCACATTATTCTATAAGGAACCAAACATTGGAAATCCTTAAAGATCTTCTGGATTTTGGGCGAAGCGGGTGTTCTTATCCTTTGAAAATTTCTCTGGAACATGTTCCCCTTCTTTAATGGACCCAATATCTCAGATACGAAAGTCCTCACAGTTGATTTTCCAAGTCCGATCAAAGACAGAAGGCATGTTAGAAGTGGCATATTCATCTTCTATAGTGATATAATTGATGCTCACCCTTCTTACAGAGATGAGCACTGGTGACGGTTGCTTGTATCCCAAATCTTCACGCGGTTGTCTCATTGCAACTTCTGATGGTAGCTTCCCTAACTTTGACATCTCATTCATATTGTATCCAGCTTTTGCAAATAGCTTGTAAGCATTACGATCAAAACCTTCATCTATTCGCTTTGTAGGGAGTGTCACATTCTGCAAACGTTTTTGGGTCATAAACCTTGCAAGCGGCATTGAAGACGACTTTACTGCCCCAATTAGTTTGACCTGAAGAGTTAACCCTTTTAGCATGTTAGTTTGGAGATTAGATCATTTGCCTTCATCTTTCTTCTTTTTAGGGACGTATTGGAGCGGAGGAGTTACTTTCCTACTGTGAGACATAATGTTCCCTTTTATGAGACTTATTTGGGTTGGGTTGTACCTTCTCAACAACAACTTTGGATTTTCAGCAACCACCTCAGCTCTCTTAGCCATGGACTCAGCCTCCTTGTCATTCATAGCATCATCAACTTTTATATCCTTAACAATACTTGTTCTTTAAGTAAAACTTTGCATCGGAGAAGTGTGACTCACCCTCGGTAAATGTCCTATCATCAACAATTATCTTCTTCTCGACTTCACCTTCGTAGTATTTCAAACATTGATGGGAAGTAGATGGAACCACTTTATTCTCATATATCCAAGGCATTCTAAGCAAGTGTTGTATGAAGTCTTTGCATTGATTACATGCAGCCATGCACTTGATGACATATCTTCAATGATAATTTCCAACTTAATCCCACTTATGGCTTTTTACCCCTCTTGGTTGAATCCTTAAATCATCACACGACTTTTTGAGAGTTTGTTCATGGGAATACATAGTGTTTTCACAGTGCGAATTGGCAAAATGTACACTGAGGATCCTCCATCAACCAAAATTTGATTTACTCTTTCATTACGCATATAGCCAACCAGGTACAATTGGTGGTTATGAAGAGTGTTACCTAGTAGAAGATCGTCATTTGTGAACGTGACTTTTTTCCACAAGCATTAACTTCTTGAGAAGTGGACTCGATGATATTTTTCGAAGATGTTGCCAAAGATAGGTCATCACTCTTTTCTTTCCCTTTGTAAGCATGGCAACAAGAGGCATCGGTACCCTCATGGGAAATCTTCATGCGGAACCAACTTGGTAAAAACTCCTTCAAGGTCACCGGATTTTGTGGCATTTAAAAGTGGTGCACCTCCACTTTTGCTTTCTTTAAGTGCTTAACATGATTTTATCTCCTTGGTCTTTTTACCATTATTTTCCTTGTTAGTTGTTCTATTGATTCTTTTTGTGGGATCCTTTTGTGGTGCCTACGATGAGTCACCAACCGCCAACCTTCATCATCATCAGGTTGGTTGACTTTAAGCTTTGTCGTTCTCCAGTAATTCTTCATCTTTAATTTCTTTAGAACCACATAATTCATCTGAACTGAATGAGCCAATGGTGATAGTGACTTGGTTTGCGCTTGTTTTCTCATCTTTAAGCACGATCTTCTTTTCGCGAGCCAAGACCATAACTTTGTCCTTGAAGACAAAGCACTTCTCCAGAGGGTGGCTCACAAGTCGATGGTATTTGCAGTAATTTGGGTTATTTGTTTTCTCAAATTCATTTGGTCGCTTCACCCCCGGAAGCTCAATGAGATTTAACTCGAGGAGTTCTTCAAAAATAATTGGCATATTAGAACCTAGAAATGGGTACTATTTCTCTTGCATTTCTTTTAAAGTCAAGTTTCCACTTGGCTTATCTTGAAAAGAAGTGGATTTCATACTCTGCTTCTTGCTTACCTTCATCGTAAACTTTACAAGTGATGTGTTTACATTCACAACTTATTTGCTTTCAGGCTTCACTATGAACTTGACTAACTTGTTGCTTGTTGTTCCCTAGCGTGGTTCATATATGGGCAGCCTTTCATTTCCAGCAGAGGCTATGCTCAATTCCATGTCATAGGCACGTGTTGCAAGTTCTTCAAATATGCTAGGCTTGATACCTTGCAAGATATAGCGGAATCCCCAATGCATTCCTTGGATGCATATCTCTTTGCCCAAAGATTCACCAAGCATGTCTTTGTAGTTGAGGCTAACATTCATCCAATGATTGATAAAGTCGATAACTAGTCACCTTTTTGTTGATGAGTATTTGTAAGTTCTATCATACTCATAGCACGTCTCGTGCTATAAAAGTGATTGAGGAATTATTGCTTCAGTTGATCCTAGCTATCAACAGAACCGGCCTCGAGGTCTGTGTACCAATCAAAAGCATTTCCTTTTAATGAGCAGACAAACTGCTTGACGAGGTAATCTTCATAAGTTCCAGCATTGTTGCATGTCTTAACAAAGTGTGCCACATATTGCTTTGGATTGCCTTTGCCATCAAACAGTTGAAATATTGGAGGTTGATAGCCAGTAGGAATCTTCAACATATCGATCCTTGAAATGTATAGCCTTGAATAGGTAAAGGATGACCTAGAAGCGACTTCATATTTATTTTTTTGTAGTCCCTTCAATTAACTCCTTTAGTTGATTGATTAAAACCATCCCTTCCAAAGAAACTGGAATTTCCTTAGTGGATGCAACTTGTTGTGGGGGAAGATCAATCTCTTGAACTTTTGGGAGTTTTCCAGGTGCTGAGGTGCATGGGTGGATTCTTCTTCCATCAAGATTCCCACCATAGTTGTTAGCTTGTCAATCTAGCATCTTGATTTTGCATGCATTTGGTTAAGCCACCGATTGCTTTCGCCAAGTTTGTCGTTGGCTCCTCCATAGATGAAGTGTTTGTCACCATGGCTTGCATGATTATTGTGGACGATAGAGAGAAGCGTGAATGGGTGATGGATAGTTGATCCTTGATTGGATCATGCTATGTCGTATAAATGGAGAGAATCCATCACTTGAAGCATCATCATATTTCTTCACAACAAAGTGCTTGGATTCGGAGAGGTCAAGCATAGTAAGAGTTTTTTTGATCTTTTCAACAACATCGCTTCATGTTTAGGGTGCGTTTGTAAAGATCTTGCTCCTTTTGAGGATCAAGATCCAAAAAGAGGGGTAGATGCGAACGTCACTTAGGGTACTTGTTGTCCTAATGAGCTTTCTTTGCTCCTCGTAAATAGTCCAAAGCTTCCAAAGGTTGCTTCGAGTATGTTTTTCACATTAGCATAAACACATGGAATTAGCAGCCTTGGTGGAAATTGAACTGGAGTTGATTTTATTTGTAGCCATTTCGATGTCTTGAACTTTGGTGATTGAAAAGTTGAGATGAGAGGTAGAGATCATTCCACCGGGCGTGCCCGAATTCGTAGACAATAAATGCGTTGAGAAAATAAAATCAAGATCGAATTTTTTTTACAACAATCGTAATATTTGATTTCAAATGATATGAGTGTAAAATATCTATGAATCTTCTGATTCTTCTTTTCAATAGTAATAAATTTAAGGTTCCTTAAGCTTGATCTGTAATCTATATTTTTTGCCACGAACGATGATCTTGAATTCAACTAGCGCGAATTTCGATTTGAACCCGTACTCCTTGAACCTTGATTTGTTCTTCGTTCTTGAGCTTGAACTTGATTTGTTCTTTGTTTTTGGGCTTGAACTTGATTTCTTGAATATGAACTTGATTACTTGAAGCGTGAAACTTGTGGAGGAATTTGCAGCATTTGACCCACGAGATCTCTCTTGCTTCTTGTTATAACTTCTGGTTTCTTTTCTGGGTTATGAAGACCCGTAGTTATAGTTGTGAAAGGAAAGAGTTATGGTAAGAACAAACTCTTTCCGACCAATCAAATTAAAGTATGACAAGGCCGCATTTGATTGGCCAGAACATGTCACTTCCACACGTGGTACGATTTCATTAGCCTTTTGATGTGACTTGGCATTCCTTGTCATTTTGGCATGTAGTATGATTCTATTGGCTTTTCATTTGACTTGGTGCATCACGTCATTTGACACGTGACACCAAACCGGACCTCTAGGAAGATGACATCTTGAGCTTAATGAAGTGGGCTCATCACTTTATCCCAATTAAATGGGCTTGCCCAATTAATTAAGATTTATTTATTTACGAGGAAATTACACAAGATTCCTACGTTGCCCATTTATTTACCCGTTGCTACTCATTTCTAAAATAAGTACATAAACTGTCTAAACAATCAAAACAAATTTTCCGCCTACTCACAACCTATCCCTTAAACCACCAAAATCATTTATAGATATTTAATTGGTTATTTAATCCTCTCGTCCTCTTGTTTG
>JASVEL010011052.1:0-100734 GCA_032618575.1 Nicotiana noctiflora
GAGAGCACTTTTAAAAGGTTATTTAAAAAAATAAAATCACTTACAGTATATTCCATATATAGCAGAAACTTTTACAATACTAGCACATTATAAAAAGTTATACATACAACTGATTGCACAAATTAAGGAATCTGATGTTTATCCTTATTTATCTTTTACCCGCTCTTTCCTCTTAGTTCTAAAAATAAACTAATCTACAAATTAAAAGATCACACAACTCTTCTTTTATTTATTTAGGGATAAAAAGAAGGAGATTTGCATATATATATATATATATATATATATATATATATTATCACTTATGTAAAAAACTATACGTTTCTAAAGAAATTTTCTCACAGTTCCTCAATTATATTATAATCATATCCTCAAAATGTTGGATAATATCCAAATAAAGTACATACTCACTAAACCCAATTAGATAAATAGAATATACCACATATTTTGAAGATAAAGCACATACAATTTATGTACCTAGTTAATACAATTAAATAAATGTAATATACCATGTATTTTAATTGTATATAGTATATTCTTTTGTCTTTAATATATATATATATATATATATATATATATGTGTGTGTGTGTGTGTGTGTGTGTATATATATATATATGTGCGTGTGTGTGTGTGTGTGTGTGTGTGTGTGTGTGTGTGAGATTTAGGTATTGATAGGAAATTGAGGAAGTGTGAAGTCCAGGGTGCCTTGATTATAGGAGTTATTGAGAATTTGATGTCCTAATTCTTTGGAAGGATTTTAGGAACTTAAACGCTTGATTTTTTTTTTTAAACGTGATTTACGATCAAGATTGTAGGTTTCATTAAGGGATATAATTAATTAGCTGCTATATTTGTTAATCACAGATTGTTGCTAGGATGTTATAAAATTTTCTTAAATATTGTCTATTTGTGTTTTTGTCTCTAATTTAGGGGTTTTGACACAGTTACCCACAAAAATAAAATTATTTACCCTCGTCTACCCATTTATTTTTTTCTACCCATAAACTAATTATATTTCCTACCTATAATAATTTTTGTGGTGCATTTTTTCGTTTTTCTTCAATTATTTTTTTATTTCTATACTTCTTTTCTTCTTCTTCTTTTTTTCTTTCTATTTTTCTCTTTTCTCCTTTTCTTCTTATTTTTTTTTCTTTTTTCCTTTTCTAATTTCATTTAACTTCTTGTTTTTTTTATATTCGTTTTCTCTTCATAATCTAATTTCATTTACCATTTTCACTAAAAAAAAAATTACACAATAAGAAAAATAATTAACATGGTAAATATTTATTTACATTTTTTTAAAATATTAACTAGTACAATATACCTTTTGTTTTTTTTCTTTCTCATTTTTTAAATTCAATTATTAAACTGAAATAATATCAGTTGTCACTTGATTTAATACACTGAATATCATATTGACCGTTGTTGAGCACCATAAATATAATCAAATTCTAAGAATCAACACGTGATTGAACTTCTTTCATGATCCAGATGGCAACATGATTGAGATTCGGGTGGAAGATTTGGGGTCGTGATAATATTATTATGGTATTTCGTTCTGGTATATATGTATACTATTATAATATACAGTATACTGTTGCAATATAATTATATATTCTTATAGTATATTTTGATATCATAGCGATATACTATTAGGTAAATATGTTTTTATTCAAGTTTCAGCTAAAATATTGCATATTATTGCAATATATCATTTTTAGTTCTTTTTTTTTAATTAAAAAAATCTTTTATTATTTTTTCATTTTTTCTTTGTCATTAGATTGTGTATCATATAATAAGTCCTAGTAATAATATTTAATCTTCGAGTTAGTTAGTTGCAGTATGTGGTCAGTGGCAGATGTAGCCTTCCGGATGCGAGTTCAATTGAATCCATAACTTTCGATATAGAGTATGAATTTATATGTAAGAATCTAATAAAATCTCAACAAGTACTAGATTTGAACTCATAATTTAACAGTATAATGAGTTCAACATTAAAATCTTAAAAGTTGAATTCATTAAATTAAAATCCTGGATCCGCCTCTACATGTAATTGAAGACATAACTTGGCCATTAAAATCACTAACGCGGCGTTTTGGATTAGGGGATCTTGATCCATGAATGTAGGAAAATGAGTACAAAGAATCTCTTGAAGCCTTTAAAGTTTAAACAAAAGCACATATAATGAAAGAGATAAATAACTTGCTATGTAGGAATAAACAGAAGAGGAAAAACACAAAAAGACATACAATAATTAATAGGAGAAAGATAAAGTAAGGAAAAGTAAAAAGAGGAAAGAGAAAACACAAAAAGATAAAGAGTAGTTAATGGGAAAAAGGAAATGTTAAGGAAAAGTTCGGGTAATTATTTTGGATCGCATGGGTATATTATGTAAAACGTTTGAAGTCTGGTAATGAATTTCGCCCAAATGAACATTTTGTGTAGATTTATCTTATTTATAAGTGAGAATTTTGACTATTTGTTAGTGCCTTTTTACTTTTGCTTTAGTCCGAAAGCATTTAATAGTGTTCCCAAAAACTGATGAAATATGCTTAGTTATAGAAATATTGGAAAAGGAGCCCCCAAGATGAAATCCAACTCAAGAAGGAGTGATCTAAAATCAAGGACAAAACATGCATGGAAGCTCAAATTGCGGACCGCAGATTATCATCTGCGACCACAGATTATGAAAAAACTCCTATCAGAGACAAGTGCAAAGTGCAGTTCTCACATGACATGTGCGGTCGCAGAAGCTAGGCAAGAGCAAAAGTTCAAAGAACATACCTCTCAAGTTCAACAGAAGTGTGGACCGCACTATTATTGTGCGGCTAAAAAAGAACATCTACGCAACCGCAATCACATTTGTGCGGTTTATAGAAGAGCAATGTGCGGCCGCACTCAGAAAGAGAGAGGTGCGGACCGCAAAACGAGAGAAGTGCGGCTGCGGTTCAGAATTATGCTGCCACAAGTTTTGCAATCCTGTGCGGACCGTTCATGGAATTGTGTGGATGCAGAACATCCGAAAGGGTATTTTTCTCAGAAAATTCTAGTCCTGTATAAATAGAAGAGTTTAACTTTTTTAGGTTAATTTTTGACATCAACATCTACAATAGACGGTATTCTTTACTCTCTTTAGTGGTTTTTCCTATTTTGAGCTTTTTGAATATATATTTCATCATGTTAATTATCAATATGGGTTTAATTATCATTTCATCATCTATTTCTTCTATCTTAATGAGTAGCTATATTTTTACTAGGGTTGTGACCAACACCTAGAGTGTAATCTTAATGGATGTTTGATTTATTGCATGTTTGGCTGGGTATTTATTAATTAGCCTTGTTCTTGCTTTTAGTTATAGAATATTGTTGCACACATTAGTTCATGCCAATTTGACTTGGTCTCTACTTGAGAAAGAGAGACTTAGTCTAGAAAAACTTAGCTAACAAGAAATTAGGTAAATCGGGAGATTGATATTCTCAATTAAAGGGTTAAACCTAGAGAAAGTAAGCCTCGACTTGAGCTATGTATCGACCAATTTTTTCAATACCCATTTGGACTTGAGAAAGTCAGATTTGGCCAAATCACTCTCTAAATTGAGGTCTGATTTGGACAAGATCAATTATTACATACATCAAAAGTGTAAATTCAACTACAAACTATCTCAAGTATATGAATACATGATCAATGAATCCAGTATCATCATTCTGATTTATTTTCGAAGATCGTAATTCGAATTTTACAACAAAAAATAAATCTGTAAACTAGCATCCTATTTTTTTATATAATCAAACAGTACTATAATGACCAGATCTCTATTAATTTGTTCATGTTTCTAATGGTTTTGTTTTCAACAGATCTAAACTCTTCATTCATCTTCTAATCTCACCATTTACAACAAGGAAAAAGAACAAAGTCCAGAAATAGGCAGTCTCTAACTCAACTTTTCCATATGTGCATTACTAATAGCAAGAAATCATATAGCCAAGTGCATTTATACTATTATAGGTTCAGTACTCACTTAGTCCATTATTCCAGAAATAAACTTTTATTTGATTTGTTATGAACATGGTGTTATAAGAATCTAATTCAAGCTAAGCAAGTGAAATCATGGAAGAAATTATACATACATGACAATAGTGATTTAAAAATTTATTACGAAGCACAGAAACTCACACATTTTGATAAATCAAGTACTTAAATTTAGGGCTCAATACCTGGTTGCGCAGAAAAACAGTTTAGAAGGCCAAATAAAGGCGAAGAAATGAAGAAGAAAGCTTAGCAAATTCAGGAAAAGCAAAATCAGCAACTTCTTATACCCAAACAACTTGAGAATTTCAGAGAATATGTAGTTACTAAGTAGAAACCAGAAATAGCCTTCAATCTCTGTTTTTTGGGTTTCTTTTAGCAAAATCCATTAGGCGGTGTGCCTAGGGCTAGTTTGTGTATCAACAATCCTTATTCTTTTTCTGACACACTCCAATTTTGTGCTAGTGAATGATGCAACACTGAAATTTTATGCCCAAATGCCTCCATTTTTTCTAGACTTGGGTACCACTTCCAGTGTTTGGAATGGCCTAATCTTAGTAATTTCCAGAAATTCTTCCTTATGCTTGTGCATGTCACATTTCCTTCTTCAAGGGAATGATCATATAGTGCTAATACCACCCGTAGAAGTGACAAGACATGAGCACAATAACAATGCATGCAAAAAAGAACACAGGATTAGTGAATACATTGATCTAACACCATCTCCTCTAAAAGGATTTTAAGATGTTGATCTTGCTTGTTAACCACTTGTATTACACCAAACTTTGCTTGACTCCCTGTATCCATTGAGATCACTCTATATTCTCCTGAATCACCTAGCCCATATTGTCCATTTCTTTTAAACATTCTAGGCATCTCTTCCTTATTTGCCGTGATTGAAAATACCCATGATAAGGCTTATGTCCCTCCCTACTGTTAGACTCCCTATCTCGATTGATTACTACATGGTCTTTTGCCTCAATACCATTTCCTAGCCTTAACAGTCTTCCAGTAATAACCACATGTATCTCCATCCAAGCATAAGCAATAGACATACAAGGATGTTGCCATTTGTGTGTGTTATTAGCTTGATCCATCCAAATCCATTGTTTCATTTATTTCCTCCTTCTCCTACACTTATGCCTATCCTAGATTTCCTATCAATGGAATGAGCACAATATGCTAATACCACCAACTGATATTTCCTCAAAGGATACGGCATAAGTACAAGGAAAGCATCGTTACTACTAAAATCAATCACCCGTTTCTCCTTCATCTGGATTCGAATTTGATAATCCTTATGTTTGCCAAGCAATATTTCTATCTCATTTCTCCTACTTCCTTCTTCATTTACTAGTATCTATCTGTCTTGATTCTCAAATTTGGACATAGTAATTTATCCATATTCACAAGTCTCCTTCCATGAGTTTCCAACTGACGAAAATTATGGCATACAATGTTGCCCACGTCTAATGTATAGTTGGCTAAGTGATCAACAAGCTTGTTTCCCTCTGTATAGATGTGTGTTATCTCTCCAATACACATTATAAACAGCTTTTTTATCTCTTCTGTTTCATCCTCAATAACCCAAGTTGCTTCCATATTCCAATGATAACATTTTTCATCATCACAGAATCTGTTTCTATCCAAATTTAGCGCATGTCCTGTTGCAGACAGTACCTTAAGGCTTCTAGAATTGCAATAGCTTCCACCTTTGAGTTATAGTCTCCTATGTCTCCTTTCCTGCAGTATATATTATGTCCCCAGCATCGTTCCTCATACAAATACCTATCGAACTCCTGCCACGATTACCTCTTGATGCCCCATCCGTATTTATTTTAATCCAGCCACCCCTAGGAAGTTTCCATGTAACCTTAGTAACCTTGAGGTGTGGTCTAACCATCTCCATCATATACAATATATTTGGCCATCTATAATGGACCTTTTTCAATGTCGGTTTTCGCACCTTAATTAAAGATTGGATTGTTGTATTGATTTGATATACCACTCTATTGATCGACATCGCATCACCATGCTTATTACTATTTCTCCTCTTCTACAACTCCCAAACAATGATGTAAGGTAATGTTGTTGGGGTTAAAGTCGTGGTGTGAATGGGAAATGAGGAAAAAAGGTGAAAAGACAACTTTAGCTTTTGCACTTTTTCCCTCATTGGTTAAAGACGAGCATTTTGTTGGGTTTAAATATAGAAGCACTTCCTTAAGCTCTTAAAAAGAGATAAGAGGAAGGGGCCTCGCGCCGTCGTCGTCACTCGCTCGACTTCGGATTTGGTCAATTGATATGATTGATTGATAATTTTTTGGACTAATAAAATGAAATTAATTAATTAAATATTAATATTTTATATTAATATGACCATTATTAATTACTTATTTCGTCTTTAATTTTTTGAATATTCTCGCGTTAATTAAACAGCCATTTGAAAGGTTGCCTTTCACGAATAGTCACCTACAAATATGAAAAGCCACGTTCGCACCCTTTCAATCTAAATTCGTTGGCTATAAATATCTGGCCTTTCCTTCAGAATTTTTTCACTCCGAAATTTTTTTTGCTTCTTCTTCTTTCTGCATCATTACTTTAAAAAAAAGTAAGTTCTGCTCTTCGTGTGGTTTGCTCCATTATTTTGAGTTCGCCGATAACTTAGTGGTTTGAAGTGCCACTACCGCTAATTTGGAACTTCCGTTCTATCCTGGGAAGAATTTATCCGTCAATCTTGGGCAACAGTGAGGGTATAAGATTCTTTAAGGACACACAAGAAACTTGTGGGTTCGGAACATAATTCTGTCCATTTTTGTTCTTTCTATTTTCTGGTTTCGTCGTTTTTAAAGTTTTACTAACAAGCTTAAAGAATCTTATTTATATATATCAGTATTATTCTAATTGTTAAAGTGTCTGAAACCTTCGTCGTTTACTTAATAGTTTTTGAAGAATAATCTCTTCATTCTATTAAAATCAGTTTGAAGAATAATCTCTTCACTGTGACCAATCTGTTTGAAGAATAATCTCTTCACAGTGATAAAATTGGTTTGAAGAATATTCTCTTCACTGTGTTGTCTTGGTTTGAAGAATTAAATACTTCACCATTTACTAAATCTGTTTGTGTCACATTGACAGAAATGCTAACAGAGAGGAACAAAGTGATTCTGCTGCGACTGTTATAGTTCTTAGCCGTCCTACTGCACCTGCAACGGCTATGCCACCACCGGAAAAGCCGAGAAAATTTTCGGGTATAGACTTTAAGAGATGGCAGCAAAAGATGCTCTTTTATCTAACTACTCTAAGTCTACAAAGGTTCATTCAAGAGGATTTTCCAATCGTGCTTGAAGGAACCCCTGACAACGAGCGCTTCCTCGTTATTGAGGCTTGGAAGCAATCTGATTTCCTGTGCAAAAATTATATTCTAAGTGGGCTAGAAAATGGCTTGTACAACGTTTATAGCGTCATAAAAACATCAAGAGAATTATGGAATGCTCTTAAAAAGAAGTACAAGACAGAAGATACTGGATTAATGAAGTTTGTGGCCGCCAAATTTCTGGAGTTTAAAATGATTGATGGTAAATCAGTTATAAGACAAGTTCAAGAACTGCAAGTTATTATTCATGACCTCCTTGCTGAAGGTACAAAACAAATTAATATTTTTATTCAAGATATTAACTATTGTACTAATTATAAATTTATGATTGAAGGTATGGTCATAAATGAGGCGTTTCAAGTTGCGGCATTTATTGAAAAGTTGCCTCCGCTATGGAAGGGCTTTAAGAATTACTTGAAACATAAGCGCAAGGAAATGATGCTTGAAGACGTTATTGTTCATCTGTGGATTGAAGAAGACAACAAGGATGCTGAGAAGAAATCTCGTGTAATAATGGGGGCTAATGTTGTTGAGGAAGCTTCAATAAGTAGAAAGAGGAAGAAGCCTTCTGGATCAAAGAATTATAAAAATAAGAAAAAGTTCGAAGGTAATTGCCATAACTGTGGTAAGGTTGGACATAAGTCTAATGAATGTCGTGCACCAAAGAAGGACAAAAAGAAAAGTGATGCGAACATAATTGAGAAGAATAATGAAATCGATGACTTATGTGCATGTTTTCAGAATGTAACTTAGCCGGAAGTCCTCTAGAATGGTGGATTGACTCAGGAGCAACTCGACATGTTTGTGCTAACAAAGAGTTGTTAAATTCTTATGATATCGCTGGACCTAATGAGACAGTGTTTATGGAAAACCCCGCTACTGCAAAAATCGAAGGAACATGCAAAGTGGTTTTGAAGATGACTTCTGGAAAGATTGTGACCTTAAAGGATGTTTTTCATGTTCCTGAAATGCGGAAGAATTTCGTCTCAATGTCACTTCTAGTCAAGAATGGATTTAAATGTGTTTCTGTTTCTGACAAAGTTGTACTTAGTAAGAATGAAATGTACGTAGGAAAAGGTTACCTGACAGAGGGCCTTTTTAAGATCAATGTAATTGCCATTGATATGAATAAAAGCTCTGCTTCTTCTTACTTGTTTGAGTCAAATAATTTATGGCATGAACGTTTCGGTCATGTCAATTTTAAAACTTTGCGGAAAATAATTAATTTGGAAGTACTACCTAAGTTTGAATGCAATAACTCGAAATATCAAATATGTGTGGAATCAAAGTATGGTAAGTATCATTACAAGTTAGTTGAAAGGAATTCAAATCCTTTAGACTTAATTCACACGGACATTTGCGATATAAAGTCAATACCATCTCGCGGTGGAAAAAAGTATTTCATAACTTTCATTGACGACAGTATTTCATAAAGACTCCAATTGATGTAAATCTTGCATTAGCAAAGAACAAAGGTCAAAGCATATCACATTTGGATTATGCTCGTGTGTTGGGTTGCTTAATGTACATCATGAATTGTACACGACCAGATATAGCCTGTGCTATTAGTAAATTGATTCGATATACAAGTAATCCAGGTCAATCTCATTGGATGGCCATGAAACGAGTTTTGGGGAACTTAGTACATACCCAAGACTTTGCTTTGCACTACAGTAAATATCCTGCGGTCGTTGAGGGATACTGTGATGCAAATTGGATCATCGGATCAACTAATTCCAAGTCCACAAGTGGATATGTATTCATAATTGGTGGAGGAGCGGTATCTTGGAAGTCGTCCAAACAAACTTGTATTGCCCACTCTACAATGGAGGCTCAGTCATAGCCTTGGATAAAGCCGGTGAAGAAGCTGAATGGCTCCGGAATTTCTTGGAAGATATTCCATTTTGGCCCAAACCCTTGGCACCAATATGCATACACTGTGATAGTCAAGCGGCAATTGGAAGGGCTTGGAGCGTTATGTATAACGGTAAATCTCGTCATATACGACGAAGACATAAAACCGTTAGACAATTACTCTCTAGAGGAATTATCACAATTGACTATGTAAAGTCAAGTGATAATGTGGCGGATCCACTTACCAAAGGCCTAACTAGAGATGTAGTTGAGAAATTATCAATGAGAATGGGACTGTGGCCGAGAACAAGTCATAGTGGCGGTAACTCTACCTAGAAGACTGGAGATTCCAAGATCTAGGTTCAAGGAGATCAAACAAAGTCATTTATGACGGTTCAACATTGTCTAATAAAATTTTGGTCCATTCTCATATAAGATAATGTTCAGTACCAAGGATAAAGCATTAAAGCTTTTTAATGATTTCGAAATTTGATACGGGGTATATCAAATAGTGTATCTACGGCATGACACATTTAGGAATCACCTATGTAAGTGTGAAGTGTTAGCCGCTTCAAGGAGAAGTTTGTAAGGCCAGTTCTCTACGCACTTATGAAACCAGGCAGTGTTCATGGCTGAAACGAACACAACAATGAGAACCAAAGACGGTTAAGGGTTGGTTGTGTGACTTGTAGTTGTCTAGGTATACACCAAAGTTCGACGGTTCAAAGATATCAAATCTACCGATTGATCGAGTATATCCGACATAAGTTCACTACGGAAAGTTCAAAGGGAAACTTACTTATCCAGATGCAACTAATCCTTACTTGCGAATCACACAATTTTTCATGCATACTTCTGTAATATAGTCATTCCCCATTCATGTGGGGGATTATTGAGTTTAATAGATTTAATTAATATATTAAATACTTAAAAGAGGGTGAATGGGAAATGGAGGGAAATGAAATTTTGAGTGAAATTTCAAGTTCCCCCCTCCTTGGTAAATGAGCATTATTCCATATTGGAAGAGGAAGATGTTTTTTATGGGTATATAAGCAATTGCTCTTCTTCTAGCTCTTAAAGAGTTGAGAAGAAAGCAAGCCTCGCGTCGTCGTCGTCGTCGTCGCTCGCTCGGCTTCGACTTCGGCTTCGGCTTCGGATACGGATTTGGATTTGGATTTGGTCAAATGATCGATCGATTGATTAACTTTTTCGACCAAATGTATTTGTTAATAGTAAAATATTAGCAGAAATGTTGTTAAATATTTATTTTAATAACAAAATATTAATATTAAATATTAATACTAAATTCAATTCATTTTTCTGTTTTGGTAACAGAAAAGTAACTACCCTCTTCAATTTCCCTCTATATTTTCCCTCTTTATTATTGAGTAAATAGCCATTTATGTTGTGGCAGTTTTGCAGAAACAACCATTCTGAAGAGACTCTTCAGATTTTAGCCCAACTTTTGGCTATAAATACAACACTATTCTGCTCAGAATTTCACTACGATTTTCTGAGTTTTCTCTCCTTCTTCTGTATACTTTTACCATGAAACAAAGCTAAAGTAAGTGCGATTTGCTACCGAACTTTGTGTTCGCTGAAACACTGCGGTTTGAAGTACCGCTACACTAGTGTGTAATTCGTTCTATCCTGGGAGGAAATAATTCATAACCTTAGGTACTAGGAGGGGATTAAATTCCTTAAGGAAACACTGTGAATTCGGTGGACTCGAATTAGTTTCTTGTTATTTCTCTTCATGCACATTTCTGTTTGTATATATTTCCAGAATTATTTTACAAATACAATGTACTAACAGAAAACATATCCTAATGCACGTATTAGTGATTGCTTCTATGGCTAGAATACATAACTTATAGTAAGTTATACATAGACAATTTTACCGTTATTTTTCATATTTACTTCTGTTTTTTCCTCGGAAATGTCAGAGAAAGGATCTTCCCTCATCCGCGCTCCTTTGGCTTTGTTCTCTCTCGAGTTTTTCTTAGCTTTCTCTCAAGTCTCAACCATGTGAATCCCAATCTTTTTGTAGTATATATATATATATATATATATATATATATATATATATATATATATATATATCAGCTCTCCTATTATGTATAATATGAGGTAATATGTCTACTCGTTTCAAAGGAACTGATAAAAGAAGAAATTATTGTCATATGTCATTTGCCTCCATTTTCTTAAAACCTTATGTCATCTCCTTCCGTTCCTTTCTCTATTTCTAAGCAATATGTACATTTATTCAACCCTACCTCGTAATATAATTCTCTTTTTCTGTCTAACTTTGATAATAATCTCCCCCCTCCCCCACCCCTCCCCACCCCCAAATTTTATATGATTGAGCGGTAGAGCTTTACAAGAAGAAAATATTACACGCCACATAAATTGGGACAAGGAAAGTATTCCATGTGCTTCACTTTATTTGACAATTACATTAGTTTGTTCTAAAAATAATTACACATTTTTTATATTTCTTAAGGAAACATTATTATATTTAGTGACGGAGTCACATGCACAGATATGTGTCAACCAACATTTATTCGTCGGAAAATTACACTGTTTAGCTCGGTAATTTTTAAAAAAATATGTATATATACTATATAATGATACCTCTTGATTTCTTGATAAGTTTGTTTTTTTATATTTTGACTCCCCTTAATAAAAATTCTGGCCCCGCCACTGATTATATTCATACAAATATCATAGTATTTCTTAAATCTTAGCTTTAAAAATCTTATATTTATCTGAATATTATAATATATTCCAAATTAATTATTTATAAAGTTTTCATTAATTTCTTCAACTCAAACTATCAAACTAGGGAGTAATAGTTCAAAAAACGAAAAGAAAGAAAAGTCCAAACAAATTGGTTGACTGATTAGCGGGGCTTTTCATAAGCGCATGTTGACATTGTTGAGTATGGGACCCACAATTCCCCTCCCTTTTTTTCGTTTTAGTTATATAGGTTATGTTTGGAAAGTCACATGATACCCGGAATTGGTGTAATTACTAGTTACTAGGATAATAATTACGTAGCCTAATAAATATTACATAATATATTACTTACTATGACATATTTGTTTATTATAATATAATTACAGTGTAATTATAAGTGTGTTGTTGATTGCACAAGTGTAATTGCACATATTAAATTTTAAATGAATTAATTATCAAAACTTAAAAGTTAATATAATAAATGTATGTGTGTATAAATAATTTTGTATAAGTATAATAATATTAGATTTGGTATTTAAGATGCATATTTTTTCTTGAATATACATTAATTAGTAATCATAAATTTATAACTAACATTGTATAAATTATTGATATATTTTTTCTAAATTAATAATATTTAAAATTAATTATAAGAAATTATTCAAAATATATATTTTGTAAGAACATCATGTAATGTATGTTTGATAAAATAAATTAATATCTATAAATATAATATCGTAACATTATTCAAATGTTAGGCAAAACTACTCTATCAATTCTAACTAAGAAGTAAATAACATACATTGTGAAATAACAAGCCAATACTACTAAAACAAGTAAATTGGAACAATAAATATAATATAATATCAAAATCCAGAAAAAATTTAACATATATCAAAATTTAATGTAGTTACGCTAGATGAAGAAAAAAAATATACGAGCAATAAATGGAATCACAAGAAGTACTAAAGGTAAAGAAATAAAAGATAAATAACGTACAAAAAAAACACATTGTAAAATTTAAAATATAAATAAAGGTAAAAATAAAATAAAAATAATAGAAATAAATAATTATAAAAAAAATAAATTAAAAAAAAGAAATTAAAAAGTAATCTTGTAATTACATAATATCTAGTAATTACTTGGCTAGTCAAACGTGACAAACTATGTTACAAAGTTAACCCTCCATCATTTTGTAATTACTCCTAAAAGTTTAAATGCATAATACAAAGTTACAAACCCCAAAAACCCTCCTATCATTTTGTACTCTCTCTCACACATTCACACACAAACTCCCACTCTGTCACACCATCCGGTACCGATTCCGGTTGCCGGTTGCCTCCGGACCACACATTGTGCACACGTGCCATTGCTCACCATCTACGTTCCTCATCGCACGTGCCACTTTGCATACCATCTCTATCTCTTTCTTTCTTTATGTCCTAGTGGTCTTATTAGTCTGTGTGGTGCAACAAATAAAAGCTAGAGAGAGAAAAACCCGAGAAACTCACAAACACTTTTGTCAAAAATTCTGAAAAATCCCAGTTTTTGCTTCTTCCTTTTGAGCCTCTTTTCCTCCCTTTTTGTTTTTCACCATTAATATACACATACAAAGTAATATATAGTTTTTTTTTTGTTTTTTTTTATTTTTACTTGGTATCATCCAGTTATGAGAATCAGGAAGCGTTTTCCTCCTCCTTCAGAATCAGATCCCCAACTCAATAGGCCAGTAGTGGTGCAACAACTGAAACGTGACATAAATCCTTGCCCAGAAACCACAAAGAACGAATTTTTACCGTCTGATCTTCCAAATCTAACTATTTCACAGCCGTCTGATCAACCGGCGGTCTCTAAGGGCAAAGCAACAAGTTGGGTTTTCTTTGGTGGCAATAGTAATCAACTGAAAATGAAAGAAAAAGTGAGTTATTATTATTAGTTTTGTTGATAAAAGTATTGCTATTATTATCATATGCATCCTAAAATAAGCCTAATTATTTTATCGAGAATTGCACTGTCTTTCTTTCTGTCCTTTTGTTTTTTTTACAATCGAGTTTTGCACTCAAAGAACGTAACTTTGCCCATGATTTATTGGGTTATTATATATTTTCTTATTTATTATCTGTGGCTTTTTTTGGATGTGATTTAATTTGCAGGATGTAGAAGCTCAAGATGAGAAATTATGGAGAGAGAACGAGAAGAGTTTTGGTAGTAATGACAATGATAACAAGTAAGAATATAATGCATAAAAAAGAAAAGTTAAAAATTCCCTTTATTTCTTTCATGAATTCTTCTATGATAGTTCAAAAAAAAAAAGGTGAATAATACGAGAAACAAGAAATAATATTACTGTATCAAGAAAATATTGTTTAGGTTTGTTTTAGTATGTACCCACGCTGCTTTCCTATCCAATGATTCAATTTCCCATCTCATCTAATCCATTTGTTTTTGTGTTGTCTTGCAATTTTCCATCTTTTCTTTTCTTTTTCTATCCCCAATAAATTTCAACATGGTCCCCATTTATATTAAAACACATCACACAGAAAATTCTGATTGTTGCACTGTACACACTTTCCTTTTGTAATTTGGGAATTCACGAACTTTTTCTGAATCTTCTTGTTCTTGCTTGTTCTCAGTAACCAAAGCTTTTCAACAACTCCACAACTAGGTTCTTTGTTTCCACAGCCATCATCTTCACCTGATCTAGGTAAAATCTTCAAAATTACTTACTATTATGTTGCTCGGACTCTCTAAAAATGCTACCGCACGTGTGTTTGATCCTCAAAAAATGCACTATTTTTTGAGGATCTGACATGCATCCGATGACATATTTGGAGAGCTCGAGCAGCATATGTTATCACACAATCAAGATTACTGCTTCATCAAATGTATTTACTATTATTCTTCTTCTTTTATGCTATGATATTGGACATGCATATGTATAATAGATGGGAGATGGTGTGAAGGAGATAAAGTAATTCCATTTAAAAAGAGAAGAGACAGCTACAACCACACAAGCAATATTAACACAATAGAGGCTAAGATGAAGTCAAAGACTAACAAGAAATGCCCACAAGAAAATGGTGAAGAGGAGAAAGAGGGGGAAAATGGACTAATTACTAAAGAGGGTTTTGGTGTAAATAAGAAGAGCAAAAGAGGAAATGTTATATTAGAGGGATCAAGGTGTAGTCGTGTAAATGGGAGAGGATGGAGGTGTTGTCAACAAACCCTTGTGGGTTATTCATTGTGTGAACATCATTTGGGAAAAGGGAGACTTAGAAACATGACTAGTGTTCGAAATGCGACGAAGAAGAAACAAGAAGAAAAAGAGAATCCTTTGTCAATTGATAATATGGAAGATCATTATTATGGTGAAGATGATAAGAAAAAGCCATTAATGAAGAAGATGAAAAAGCTTGGAGTGGTGAAAGCTAGATCTTTAAGCAGTTTACTTGGTCAAACAGACAATGTAGTTGCAGCATTTGTAGTTGATAATATCAAGAAAGAGTAGCAAATGAAGACAATCGGATATCATTTCATGTACTCAAGTAGCTATATGATGTTCGATCCTCCAAATATACTATCACACTCGTGTCAAATTCTTAAAAAATTATGCATTTTTAAGGATACCGACACAAATGTGGCGAGATTTTTAGATGATTCAAGCAACATAACTTGGAAGAGTTGGAAGTCATAGTTAAGCTTATTGTATATCTACAATTTGTGGTGTGTTTTTCTTTAAGACGGATCTAAGGATGTTAGCTCATACTACGTTCTTTAGTTGCATGAATTTTGTCCATTTGCTAGCATTTCTTCATTAATAAATGGCTCCTTTAATGTTCTCTTACTCTTTTTGGAGCTATTCTTGGGTACAGATTAAGATTGATTTATGCAATTGCGACAAGCTAGCCACCACATTTGTGATATATTCCTTAAAGTTTGTTATAATAGCAATAACTTTATCATCAATAAAGGAAAGAAATGTGCACATACTTAGTTGCTCACATGTGATGAATATTTTTATTGAGAGAATACATAGCGACATCTATGGTCAATTTGATTCGTGGACAATTCAACTCAAGTTCTTGAAATACTATATTCAGTACTCCCTCCGTTTCAATTTATGTGAACACATTTGACTGGACACGAAGTTTAAGAAAAGAGAGATGACTTTTGATATTATGGTGTAAAATGAGGCAGCTTTATTTTGTGTGGCTATAAATCATTGCATAAAGGTAAATTATTTCCAAATAAGGAAAGATGTCATTCTTTTTGGCACAGACTAAAAAGGAAATAGGTTCACATAAATTGAAACGGATGGAGTATATATTTTGACATTTCAAACTTTCAAAGACAATATATATATATATATATATATATATATATATATATATATATATATATATATATATATATATATATATATATATATATATATATATATATATATATATATATATATATATTTAGTAATAAAATTCTTTAGTTTATGTATCTTTTGAAAGAAAGAAAAAAAACAGGTGCACATTATGTTAAAAAAAAAAAACTTTTCTTAATATAACTTCGAGATGTTGACGATAATTTAATCCTCGATTACAATTGTGCTAATGTAACTTAGTATACGTCTTGCAATGGAATCTTGTTATGTATAGGATTAGTTCCATACAGAAAACAGCAATTATCGTAGCTCCTTCTCTAATTTCATGCATCAAGATTATTACCTGCTTCATATTCTTATGTTGACTTTCAATGCTAGACCACTACGGGTTCTGGGTGGATCGATAGGATCCCTCCATCGTTAATCAGATGAATAAGGAATTTTCTTCTTTTGGAGCAGTTTTCCCTTTAATTGACTTCATACGACTTCACATTAGTTAGGACCCTAATGCAAGTGCTAGACACGTGATGGAAAGCCAAAAAATAGTGGACTCTTAATGCTAGGGAATTCGTTATTTTGAAATAGTACAGCAACGAAAGAGCATTTTGTTTATTAAATCAACGGAAAAGGCCTAAAAATACCACCCAACTTTCAGAAATGGTCTATCAATGTCAGCCATTAAAAAAATGTTCATTTCATGCCACTGCCGTTAAGGAAATTGCTCATCCATGCCGTTATTGACTAACGACAGTGGCATGGATGAGCCAAATAAAAATTGAGCCGTTAGTCAATAATGGCAGGGATGAGAAAAATAGCATATTTTTAACGGATAGCATGAATAAACCATTTTTGAAAGTTGAGTGACATTTTTAGACCTTTTCCATTAAATCAACTGAATCAAGTTCAACAGTGGAAGTGAATTTGTCTTCTTTTTCAGTTTATATAGGAACCCACATCACTCCTTATAACAGTTAAATCTGACTTTTAGTAGGTCTACAAATGACCTTAATTACAGTGTAACACATTTTAATATTGTAAGCGGATAAAATTAAAGCCATTTTAAGATAGGACGTTAATTTGTGATGTTATTAGATCTTTCTGTCACAAGATATTTGGAAGGAAGCACGAGTAGGGGTAAATCTAGTGAAAGAGCTACGAGTTTATCTGAATCTAATAATTTTAACTTTGATTTTTATGTGTTCAAAATTCACTAAAAACGTAAAAATAATAGTTTTTAAAAACGGCCGTGTAAAAGCTCAAATCTTGAATGCGGACAAAATAAGATAACAAAAAATTGTGTCTCTAGAGAGTACTAGTGTGGCCGTTAATTAATAGAAGAATTAACGTCCATATGGACAGCTAAAGCCTAAAAGCATCTGCTTTTTTAGAGTATTTTCAAACCTTGTTTTCATGCATGTGTTTTCTCAAACCACTTGCCTTGGATGGAAATGAGGCAAACTGTGCTATTTCAATTTTGTGTGAGACTTTCTTGTAGCTTTCGTCATCTTAAACAAATGAGTATCTCAAATTATTTAAGTGTCTTTTGTAATGACCTAATGGCAATGGCACAACAGGCGTATATATTCAGTAGGTAGTCAAAAGGTTCATACTTCATATAGTTGGACTTGGGATGACCAAAACTAGTCTGCTCTAGGGTTTTATATCGTTCTTTTTTTTTTCCGAAATACCAAATGAAAGTAGATCGAATTTTTTTCATTCCTGAAGTGGTGCATATCTTGCCCGTAATGTGTTCCTGGCCTTAATTAGTGAAGTTAATCGTGTTTCAAGCATTTTGAAAAAAAAGAATAATTGGAGCTCTCAAAGCAAGTATAAACTCGAGTATTTGAGATATTGGATTTCATCAATGTCATGGTCAACGTAACTATTAGTGTTTTCATCTACTTGGGTCTGAGTCAATATTTAAAAAAATCAGGCTCGCTTCGTATTAAGAGTCATGTTATATGGAAAATAAAAGGTGCAAATTATATTTGTAACTTACATTTTTAGATCACGCACACCAAAATTAAGATTTCCTTTGTATAGACATTCTCTAATTATCAGTTTATGGAGGAAAAAAAAAGAGTACTGGTCGTCAACAACGTCCTCTCTAAAAGCTCACCAACGTTGAAATAATCAATTTGACGAAAGACCAACCCTACATAATGACAATATGTTTCTTTTATACCTAGTCCTCTCGTTTCCATTAGATATTTTGTCGAGTCAAATATTATTTTGTGTTCTCCTAATAGATTGGAATGATCTAATTACTATTCTCATTGTTCCAATTTATGTAAACTTGTCCGAATGGATACGAAATTTAAGAAAAAATAAAGTTTATTGGAATTTGTGATCTTAAACAAGTCAAAAAGGAGGGCCACAGTATTTGTGTGGTTATAAAAGTATCTCATTAAAAGTAGAATTATAAGTTTAAGCTAATTGTTACCAAATTTATCTAATAAAGAAATAAGTTCACATAATCTATAAAATGTAATAGAGGGAAGTGCTTTCAAGCATCGCCAAAACAATGACAAACAGATGGGACGGGTAGAGCAAACGTGAAAGAGAAAAAGAGCAAAAGGAGAAAGCAATACAGCAAGAAAACACATTAGTTTAACAACATGATGAGAGTCATAATAGATGGCTAACTAGCTTAACAATCCAAGCATTTACAAGGGCTATTGATCGAGCCTTCAACCCTAATATATAAGGGTCAAAAACAATTTTTTTATATATATATATATATATATATATATATATATATATATATATATATATATATATATATATATATATATATATATATATATATATATTTGAGTGTAAAAGATATATACAAGGTTGTCGCTAGCTCCTCCTTCCTAAGTAGGCTTCAACTCTATTTTTCTCAATTATTTTCGTCTTTTCTGAAAACTGGTTATTTGATCACCTCGATCTTACATTACTATCTCCACCATCTTCTTTATCGTTATAGGGCCGGGCAGGGGCGGATAGGAGCTAGAAGCTCTGTAACGGGTTCGATCAAATCAAGTGACTTTTGTTCAAACATTGTATTTGTGTTAATAAATTCATTAAATATATACAAATATCAAATTTATAACTCACTTATTACCACTTGAAATCGTCCTTTTAAATTCTAGAACCCATAAATGAAATCTTGGCTCGGCGCCTCTCGGGCCGGGATGTCACATCAACCTGTTCCCTAGCTATTTTTATGCGATTTAACGACCAAATGTCTGGTTGAATATGAAAGAACTGAACGTACATGCATGAAATGGAGTTTAACTTCTATGAATAGACAGTGACATAAAACAGTTTTTACACAAGTAAATTATGACAAGAACAACAACAACAATCTAGTAAAATTCCATTAGTAGGGTCTGGAAGGGTAGTGTACTCAGACCTTACCCTAACCGAATGGAATAAAAAGATTGTTTCCGAAAGACCATCAGCTCAAGAAGACAAAAAGAGACAACAAAATTACCTAGAAGAAAACTATAGGTAATTGTCAACAATAAGTGAAATAAATAACAACCAGCTATAATAGGTTAGATAACAGTAAGAGAGATTCTTAGCGTTGTTAGTGTATAAAATTAGTTAAAGATTGTTGTTTTCTCTTTTAATCTTGTGCCGGTTTAACGAACAAACATATGGTATAATTAGAAAGTCCAAGCTGTTGTTTGCTGGTGGTGTCATGTGCAACCAAATTGCCTATCTGGCTAACAGGTAAGATGATGGCATTCCAACCACAATACAAGAAAAAGTCCATTGGGAGTTTTGGACCCCATATATATTACACGAAAAAAAGTGATGACCATGGGGTCACAATAGTTAGATAACCTTTTTTTTTTTTTTTTTAAATTTCTTATATTGTATGATCGACATTCTCATTAGGTTTCGTCTAATCCAGATTTGTGTTGAGCAAGATTTACTAATTAAAGAGGAATTAAATAGTGCTCCTAATTATCGAACTTTTTTTATTTTTACAATTCGAACATTAGACATTTGGTTAAGAATTGAAATGATCATATCCATCTCACTGTATACTAGATAAGCTTAGGTTGCATGATGATTAAATTTATGTTGAAACAAAATATTGTTTGCCCATATGGGTCCATAATTTGTTGGCCTTTCATATTCCACCCAGCTACCCACTCACGCTGGCGTTTTGGTAGTTTTCTCTTTCACCTTTTAGGTATTTTCAACCTGGTCTCCAGAAATACTATGTTAATTTTTTCCTTGTTAATTAGGCTACTAAAAATTGGTCTATTAACTTTGGCCTTTGTACTGGCGTCCCATTTCAACTAGCTATCCTATATATTTCCAATCTCATTTTATACGGTCAGTACATAAAGACTGTAGAGTCGAGGGTCTCCTGAAAAATAAACTCTATATTCCTCCGGGATATGGTCTGTATACACTCTATCCTTCTCAGACCCTACTAATTATGGGATTCTACTGGATTGTTGTTGTAATAGATAAGACTATAGAGCAACAAACTGAAGTTTTTCGGTGTACCTTTGATTTTGTCTTGGAATTTCACAGTACTTGAATGCCATGCCTTCCAATTGTCTGGGGTTCTCCCTAAATGGTTCACCGTCATGCAATTGTCTAAAACCGTCCAGAAATACCAATCGAAATCAATCGAAAATCTGAAAAAACTGATCGATTTCCGACCGACTTTAATCGGTCAAAAATATGTTGGTCGGCAAAAAAAGCGATCGAAGTTGGTCGCAATTTTTGTAAATTAATTTTCGCAAACGATCCGAAAAGAAAAAATCTGCACAAAAAACCGACCGAAGTAGGTCGGTATTTTTGATTATGTAATTAAGAAATTTACGGTCTCGGACTCGAACCAGGGTCTGTACTGTGGCATGGTACTATACTAGCACTAGACTATTGATACGTTTTGTTTTAAGACTTTCTTTTAATTTACTTGTACTCCTTATTTTATTTTCGCGCGAAAATAACTGACCGATTTTGGTTGGTTTTATTAAAATATAAAATTACCGACCGAAGTCGATTGGTTTTTTAAAATGACTGACTGAAATAACTGACCGATGTCGGTCGGTTTTCTAAAAAAAAAATTAAAAATAAAATATTTTAGAAAATCGACCGACTACTGTCGATTTTTCTATTGATTTTTTCACCGATCAAAATTGATCGATTGGCTGCGATCGATTTTGGACGAATTTCTAGTAATGGTGGTAATAATTAAATGATTAATAAATGAAGAAGAGGTTAAACTATACTCCCTCCGGTCCAAAATAAGTGATGTTTTGGCCATTTTTTTGTGGTCCAAAATAAGTGATGTTTTCGGATTTCAAGAATGACTTTATGATGTTTTTCCTATATTGTCCTTGGAGTAAATAGTATTGGAATATGTGTTAGGAGTGTTTATGTGAGATAGTAAGGTTAAAATGGTCAATTCTATTGCTAATAAATGCTAAAAGGTGATTTTCTTAATATGTGTGAAAACACCCAAAACATCACTTATTTTGGACCGGAGGGAGTAATGTTTTGACATATTAGACAAAAAAAAAAAGTTGTACGTGTCACCCAAATGTCAGCTTATGTTGATAGAAATATCAACAAAAGATTTGATTTGATAGATTAGAGGTGAAGGACAAGATTAGTTCTCGATTGTTTTGCCAAAGTTTAACGAATGGCGAAATTGATTATATTTAAGGGAAAAAAAAGGAGCAGCTCAAACTCGAGGTGCTTCTTTAACGTTAATTCATTTTTTCATAATGCTTCTTTGATTGTCCGATGATCTCTTTTTGAGCTGAAATAACCACCCATTATCAAGAATCCAGCTACGGCACCGACAATATTAATTTTCTACAGGCTTATATTTGTAACTTGTTTCTTCGGGGATTTGCTATTTGAATTTACTGTATCAATTTAGCTTTCCTAGTATTTAAAGATACATCAAAATTTATATGTTCGTCCTACCCTCCTCCTCCTTTATTCGGGTTTGTTATCTGCATATTGGTGGAGTTAGCTTGTTTTCTTAGGAATTTTGGTTTGTTGATACTAGTTTAAGTATCATAAGCATTGGTAAATATGTAGTTGACAGACTCAACTGGGATTTCAGTTAGATGATTATTGATTGATTGTGTTTTCCTGTAATTCTGGCCTTAATATTTCAAACAGAATAATAGTGTATTTTTTTGGTCAAGCTAAACTGCATGTGTGGAGTATTAAAGTTTATAGTTCCCTTTATTTCATGGATGATGATGGATGATCAATGTTGCGACTAAATACACTCATGCAAGTATACGTGGTTGTCAAGTAATCGAGTAGTGAGTCAAGTATCATTTTCATGAAAAATTGTGATTAACTATTAACTATTGTCAAGTAATTCTCTGCCCATGCTTAGATTTGCCAGGCCTGGACATTTGAGGTACTTATCCATCTTCCTGTCGATCAATGTAGCAAGTACATCGGGGAAGCTCCGTTCTAAGGCCTTCACATTTATCCCCATCTCACACACATATCTCCCGTATGGAACAAAAGTATCATGCCGTTTCTTGGCGTCGTCTCCTAAAACTTCCAACCGAGGCTGTGATTGCTTCGTAGACCCGCTAGCCACTTGCTTTCCCTTGGCTTGTTGGGAAGAGCTCTCGACCTGCTTGCATTTCTTTGGAGAGGGAGCAGTAGTGGAGGACTTTCATACCCCTTTTCCTTTAGCGGCAATATCACGAACCATAGCAACCTTCACATGACAAACCCAAAGATGAGAGTGAATCAAGAAATTTTGTCTAAGGTAATTGTGAGGGGCAAAGAGGACCCTACACTTAAATCCGAAGGTTATGAATAATCGAATCACAATATTGGCTTAACATATATCAATGTATCATCACAAGGTTGTAGGTACTCAAGACTTTCCTATGCCATATAATTCAATTAGCCTAACATGGCCGTAACTTAACTATGGTGCAAGCATAAGAAAGCTAAAGTCTACATTACTACACCAATTTAGTTAAGTATGTGTTACAAAAGTTCACAACAACATACAATACCCCCAAACACCCCACACTTTGCTCAAACTCAAATACAACTATACTCGGCTATTTAGACTTCACCAGTGTTCAAATTTGCTCTCTTAGGCATTTGAGCAAACACCTTGTGGGCACCAATTTTTGCTCTTTTATTTCAAGAATGGTGGAACAAGGTGACCCTCCCAAATTTACATGAATTAGAGGGAATTATAGTTTACTACTTCAAACACAAATTCACAACCAAATTGTGCACCAAAGTTTGTGTACACCAAGGCCATTATAATCAACAAGATATATCAAAGATACCTATGGGATTTTGGGGTTGTTTAAGAAAAAGGACGAGAATTACCTAAGAAAATTCAGCATACAAGAAAAGAGAACAGAGGAACATACCTTTGAGGCTTGAGATTAACTTGAGCAAGAGAAAGTTGGAGAATTTGAGAACTTGAGAGAGAAAAAAACAAAAAAAAAAAATTAAAGAAGAAGCAAGAGAGAGTCGGGTAGAAGAAGCGTGGGCGTTGGGGAGGGGGTTTTGTTATGAGATTTTAGTTATTTAAATTTAGGCGGGATGGGTTTGGGTAGTTGGGTATGGGTTAGGTTGTGTATGTGATTGGGTTATTTGGGTTTGGGTCTTTTAATTTAGGCAAAATACATTAGCACCCCCCTAAACTATTTGAGAATTATTACTTTCCTCCCTAAACTATCTCTGGTTCGAATTACCCCCCTCAACTTGGCCTTTTGAGAATAATTACCCCCTAAATGCTTATGTGGCAAAAAGTGTGGATACACTCACCTGCCATGTGGATTTTTCTGTCCATGTGGCATTTTCGTGAATTGTTTTTCTTTTTAAAAATATTATTTTTTAGATAATTTTTTAAATACAATTTATAATAAAAGTTGGACAGAATGACATTAGTTATGCTAAATATTTTTATTTGTACAAAAATAATAAAATTTTAGTTAATCTTTTTTGAATATTACTTGAAAATAAAAATTTATACAATTGAAATAAATAGTCAAGACATCTAAAAAGTTATAAAAAATACATAGTTGAAATAAATAATCATTGAATCAAAGAAGAAATAAAAAAGAGTGTACAATTGCACTTGTAATTTCTTGTAATTGTATACTCTTTTTATTTATTCTTTTGTGATGCAATGACTATTTATTTCAATTGAGCATTTTTACTTTTTTTTAGGTAAAATCCGTAAAACAAAATTTGAGCATTGTAATTTAGAGATATATAAAAAATTATAGCCAAAATAATTAATTTCAAACTATATTTTATAAATTTTAGATGCATTGACTATTTATTTTAATTGTATAAATATTTATTTTCAGGTTAAATTCAAAAAAGATTAACTAAAATTTTATTATTTTTGAACAAATAAAAATATTTAGCCTAACTAATGTCGTTCTATCCAAATTTTATTATAAATTGTATTCGAAAAAGATTATTTAAAAAATAATATTCTTAAAAAGATAAAATTCTTTTTTATTTTTCACGAAAATGCCACATGGACGGAAAAATCCACATGGCAGGTGAGTGTACCCACACTTTTTGCCACATAAGCATTTAGGGGGGTAATTATTCTCAAAAGGCCAAGTTGAGGGGGGTAATTCGAACCATAGATAGTTTAGGGAGGAAAGTAATAATTCTCAAATAGTTTAGGGGGTACTAAGGTATTTTCCCTTTAATTTAACAAGAAAAATAAAAAGGAAAAAAAATTAAAACACTTACCTATGACCCGCCAGCCCAACGCCCTACGCTGGGTCTGGCGCTGAAATTTCTTGAACACTGTAAAGTGCACCCCAGCCAGCTTGGGGCACTCGGCTTGGCACTCAGTTCGCGATTTTTTTTATTAAATTAACTACCTGAGTACTATATATTTTATACAACTACAAACAAAACAAAAAATTTAGTCTACTCTAACTAAAAGTAAACAAAAACTAAGCTACGAAAGCAGTAAAAATTGGGTTGTCTCCCAACGAGCGTCGGATTTAACGTCGCGACACGACTCAACACATTTTTAAGCATCGACCAAGTCCACCGAGGTCTTGTGACGTGCAATGTCACCACCTCAATAATGTTTTATTCTCTGGCCATTTACCAATAAGGTACCACTTGAGCTCGTATCACGCAATTTCACAGCTCCATGAAGCCTCACACTTACCACAATAAAAGGACCTGCCCAACGAGACTTAAGCTTTTTGGGAAAAAGTTTCAACCTCAAATTGAACAAGAGAACTTCTTGACCCGGCTCAAACTTTCGATGTTGGATGTGCTTGTCATTCCACCTCTTAGTCTTTTCTTCATATAATTTGGTATTTTTATATGCGTGCAATCGAAGCTCATCAATCTCGTTGAGTCACAACAACTTCTTCTCACCGGCTAAGTCCATATTCATATTTAGCTTTTTAATTGCCCAACATGCTTTGTGTTCAAGCCCGACAAGCAAGTGGCACGCCTTCCCTTAAACTATTTTATACGGAGAAGTACTTGTGGGAGTCTTGTATGCAGTTCGATATGCTCATAGTGTGTCTTCTAGCTTCTTGGCCCAATCCTTTCTATTTTCACTTACAGTTTTCTCTAGAATCTGCTTTACTTATCTGTTTGAAACTTCCACTTGACCACTCATTTGGGGGTGATAGGCAATGGAAACCTTGTGCTTAACTTCATACCTTGCAAGAATATTATTCAGCAATTTGTTGCAGAAGTGAGTTCCTTCGTCACTTATCAACACTCTTGGAGTCCCAAAGCGTGTGAAGATGTGCTTCTTTACAAAGCTTACCATAACATTTGCATCATTAATAGGAAGAGTAATGGCCTCCACCCACTTAGAAACATATTCGACCGCTACCAAGATGTACCTATTACCATTAGAGTGTTGGAACGTTCCCATGAAATCAATCCCCCAAACATTAAAAAGCTCCATTGCCGAATATTTTGCAGAGGCATCTCATGCTTCTTCGTGATTGCGCTAGTTCTTTGGCATCTGTCACACTTTTTAACAAAGACATGTGCATCCATAAATATTTTTTTTCCAATATAAACCTGATTGTAGCACTTTTTGGGAGGTTATATCCCCCACAGTGATGACCTCCGTATGGAGAGGCATGACAGTCATGCAATATTTCATTCATCTTCTCCTCAGTAACACACCTTCGTACCAACTGATCTGCGCACTGCTTATAGAAGAATGGCTCATCCCATAAATAGAATCTCACATCATGTAGAAATCTTCTTCTATTATCGGGTGTCAAATCTGGTGGTGTCACCCTACTTGAAATAAAATTCACAAAATTTGCATACCACAGGGCTTCACTTGAGGAAATTTCTAATAACTGCTCATCAAGAAATGTTTCTTTAATTGACCCTCCTTCAGCTACATGGATCCTATTTTCTAATCTAGACAAGTGATCAGCCACTTGATTCTATGTACCTTTTCGATCTCGGATCTCTAATTCAAACTCTTGCAAAAGGATGACCCAACGAATCAGCCTCGGCTTAGGGTCTTTCTTTTCAAACAAGTATATGATAACTAAATTATTTGTGTAAACGATGACCTTGATCCCCACTAGATAAGATCTGAACTTGTCAAACGCCCACACCACTGCATGCAACTCTTTTCAGTTACTGTGTAGTTCATCTGGGCTGGATTTAGAGTTTTGCTCGGATGGTAAATGGAGTAAAAGATTTTATTTCTGCTTTTCCCCAACACAACTCTGATTCCTATGTCACTCGCATTGCACATCAACTCAAATGGCAGCTCTCAATCCAGAGCAATGATAATTGGTGCAGTCACTAGCCTTCCTTTCAGCTCTTCAAATGCCTTCATACATGCATCATCAAACGTGAAGGGGATATCGTTCTCAATAAGCCTGCACAAATGAGAAGAAATTTATGAAAAATCTTTAATGCAACGACGATAAAAACCTTCTTGGCCCAAGAAACTACTAATGCCTTTGACGAATTTCGGTGGGGCAATTTTTAGTTGCCTCCGCCTTCGCTTTGTCCACCTGCAAATCGCTTTTGAACACCTTGTTCCCTAGGACTATACCTTCACGTACCATGAAATGTCACATTTCCCAGTTTAGCACCAGGTTCATCTCTTCACACCTAGCAATCACTTTATCACGATCCATTAAAAATTATCAAAAGAGTATCGAAACACGGAAAAATCACCCATGAACACTTCTACATATCTTTTAACCATGTCAGTAAAAATAGTCATCATACACCTTTGAAAAGTCACAAGTGCATTATAGAGACCAAAGGGCATTCTCTTGAATGCATACGTGCCATAGGGACATGTAAATGTGGTTTTCTCTTGGTCCTCTAGGGCTATAGCAATCTGATTATATCCTGAATATCCATTTAAGAAATAGTAGTATTCCTGGCCAGCTAATTGATCAAGCATTTGGTCAATTATAAAGGGAGGGGAAAGTGGTCCTTGCACGTGGCATTGTTCAATTTTTTATAATCTATGCAAATTCTCCACACAGTGACAGTTCTTGTGGGAATCAAGTCATTATTTTTATTAAACACTATAGTATTCTCCCTTTGTTAGGTACACATTGGACGGGTTTTATCCATTTTCTATGAGAGATTGAAAATATAATGCATGCATCAAGCCACTTAATCATTTCTTTTCTTACCACCTCTTTCATAATTGAATTTAGTCGGCATTGTTTCTCTACACTTAGCTTGTGTCCATCTTTCATGAGGATTTTATGCATGCAGAAAGCTAGACTAATGCCTCTAATGTCAAACATTGTCCACCCGATTGCTCGCTTGTGCTCACGTATCACTCTCAACAACTTTTCTTCCTGCAATTTAGACAACTCAGAAGAAACAATAACATGTAAAGTGTCTGAACAGCCCAAATAAGCATATTAAAGGTGAGGTGCAAGGGTTTAAGCTCCAATTCTAGAGCTTTCTCAATTGACGGCTTTGGAAGAGGTCCACTTGGCCTATTAAGGGGCTCAAAGGGGTGTATCCTTTGCATGTAAGCACATGATGTATCTAGGATATGCATCATCTCCCCAACCGCCTCATCTATCACAAAACATTTGTGTTTTATCTAGAGAATAGTCGAGATATACACTCGTGTCAAGCAGTTGCTCATCCACCTCCATAACAGATATCATAGAGATCTCATCATAGGGACGGGGAAGTCGGATTGCTTTGTAGACATTAAAGACTATTTCCCCGTCATCCACCCTTAATCATTTTTCCCTCTCTCACTTTAATAATTGCATCACCAGTAGCCAAGATGGGTTGTCCCAATATGATTGTAACCAGTTCATCTGCCTCATAATCTAGGGTAATGAAGTCCCTAAGGGAATATGAATTTCCCAATTTGCAGTAACTTATCTTCAATCACTCCCTCAGAATGTTCTATGGACCTATCAACCAACTAAAATATCATAGTAGTTGGTCTTGGAGCTCCCAGACCCAATTGCTCACTACCAAAAAAAATAAAAATAGCTACGAACATCATCGCTAATATGTCGCTAAAATGCTCGTATCAAGCAGAATTTCTTAATGGTTTGTTGCTAATCAATCGTTATATGGGATTAGCGATTGTTTTTTCTGTTTAGCTACAAAATTTGTCCGTTGCTTAAACCTAATTTTTTAATAGTGGCTTGAACAAGGACAAGGGCATCGGATTTATGCTCGCCCCCAAATCGCAAAGAGCGTGTTCGCACAGGGATGGTGAAGATGCCAGGATCCTTAAGCTTTTGAGGGAGCTTGTTTTGCACCCTTGAAGTGCACTCCTCAGTAATTCCTACTGTCTCGAATTCAAACAATCTCCTCTTGTGAGCCACTATATCATTTATATACTTAGCATACTTTGGAATTTCACAAAGTACATCCACCAACGAAATATTCAATTGAACCTGGCTTAACATATAGAGAAATTTGTTGAACATGCGATCATTATTTTTTTCTGCAATCTCTGGGGGGGGGGAGGTGGTGGTGGTCTTGCAACCTTGTAAGGCCCCGTGAAATTCCTACTCAAGAACCCGGATTCTGTAGTGCAAAGTTAAGAGCATATGTTATAAATTCATAAATATTCTTCGCTGCGAATAGTGCATTAAAAAGTCAAGAATAAGTTTCCTAAAAAATACAAGAAATGCGGTCTAGAATGCGGTCGCATAATCGAAATGCAGACCGCATATCTGCCGTAGAGTGAGGCAGAATGTTGGTTAAAATTGAAATCAGTAATGCGGTCGCATAATCAAAATGCACACTGCATATTTTCCTTTGACTTGTGCGAGGGTTAGTTCTGGGGTGCACTTTGCGACCGCAGAACATGAATGCGGACGGTATTCTTACCTCAGACCGAGTTAGAATGATTAGTTTTTTGGATCAATTTTGCGGTCCATTATGCGGACCGCATGTTTACTCTGCAATCGCAGATGCTACCGCATATTTGATTCGGGGCTTCAATTTTCTAATTTTTAACTCGATTTCCCTATCGATATATTTGATATTATAGCTCATTTTGAGCATTCTTCTAAGCATTTTCTAGAGAGAGGTAGGGTTCTTAGAGGTGGAAAGTGTTCCCCCATCAAATTCTCCTTGGAATCTTGTTGTATCCTTGAAACTAACCAAGTGAAGGCTCCTAAATCTTCATTCCAAGAGGTAAGATTCATGATCTCAGCCCTTATTTCTACACTTAAACATATGGGGCAGTAGGGAAGTAAATTGAGAACATAAAAATAATATTCTCTACATGCATGCCAACCCATATGATATTGGAAGGTAGAAAACAAAAAAAAAAAAAAGGTAACTGGGTGTATAGAGTGATGGAAATTCTTCACACAAAGGGGCTAAGGTCACAATGCACCTTTAGTGTTTGATGATATGCTCGAACCAAACTAGAATTTCAGTTTCATCTCTAATTGTTTAATTAATTTGTAATTCTTGCTTAATAGATCGAAGTGCTAAGAAGTTCCGGAAATTTGTAAAAAAGAGTAAGGAAAAGCTTTATTGAGGTATGTATGGCTAACCCCCCCCCCCTATTAAAAATTAAGCTCCATTGTCATTGCGAAAGTATGGTAAGAGTTGAATTGGCTAGTGTATTGATTATCATCACGCATTAATTGAATTGTTTGTAACTATATATAATTGTGAGGGATGTGACTCAACGTGAATAATGTACAAATCTTGATAATTAGAGAATGATTAACAATATAACTATGTGTTGAACTACTTGGGCTATAAGCCGAATTCATTTGTTCACTGTTTAGTTTTATTTTACTTCAGTGGTGTTGTGTCTGGTTGCAGCGATTATCAGTGCTCGAGTTCCTCAATAGTCAGCTGCCCAAGTCCTGACATAGTAAAGGACTAATGTGATATGGTTTGTGTAAACACCGCGTGCGTATAAGTATAAGATAAATTTCATTGTAATAAGTGATATAATAGATTTTTTAGTAATATACTACGCCTATTGGAATTAGTCAATATATATATAGTCTGTGTCTTCCAAATTTTCATCATCTTGTGCATGTAACAGTTAATACTGGAGAATCTATTCTCTTTGTTCCATTATTTGTAGTTGCTTTGGTATTACAGTATCCTTGTCACCAGTTTGACAATCATATTAAAATTCTTTTTGTGCGCGTAAAAGCCATTTGAGGTTTCAGAACTATTTTAAAAAGTTTAGTGTGGCTCATGATATTTTTAAGTGATATATGGCAAAGAAGCTATTGCGACTAATTCTTACGTTGAAAAGGAATATTTGTCATATTCATGACAAAAGGGGATGGGGGCCTAATTCAATATAATAAGATTTTTATCCAAATATATACTTGGAATAGAAGAAAACATAAAATTCAACTTAAACCTCTGGAGAATTTATCATTCAATGGAAAACTAGTTTGAAGTTTGGGCGAAGGTGAGTTTAGTTTATCTGTTAAAACTTTCCCTCTTATATATCTGTTTGTAAAGTATTTAGAAGTTTCGACTAACTATAAAATACATAGTTTACAAATAATACCAGAAAACGAGGAGCATTCTGTCGTATTGACCTAAGATATACTTGCAAGTCTTGATGATTAGTTTATATATGACAGAATCCTCTAGAAAGTTAGACTTTTCTCAAGCAAAAACCTGAAATATCATAATTCAACCCTTTTGGGAGGGGTTTAAAAAAAAAAAAAAAAAAACCCTTTTGTTCGGGAAAAAACGCAATATTTACAACAACAACTCAGTATAATTTCACAAGTGCAGTTTACGGAATAGGGTAGTGTGTATGCAGACTTTTCCCCTACCATGGGTAGAGAGACGGTTTCCAAATAGACCCCAGCATCCTTCCCGAACTCTCCACCTTGCTCTTGGGGTGACTCCAACTCACAAACTCTTGATTACAAGTGGGAGTTGCTTACCATCAGAGCAACCCTCTTATCACAGCAATACAACAAATCAAGTAATTTAACTAAAAATGATAAATTAAAGTGAAAATATTTTTCTAAAAACAATTCCCACTACATTAGGGGATCGGGACGGGGACAGGGTACCAGAAATCGAACACACACTTATGGACGGGGACTCACGCTGATACCACTAAACTATATACTTTGATGGTTGAAGTGGAAAATATATCATTTAATCATAAAAGTTCATATGCAAGACGCATGTATTACAAGAAAATATATCATTTAATCATAAAAGTTCATATGCAAGACGTATGTATTACATTTATGTGCAAGTTTTGGTTGCATGAAAAAAAATGATATCCAGAAGTATTATTTCTTTTCTTTTATTTTTATTTCTTGGTTTATAATACCGTCACATAAAATGCAAAATGAGAGAAAAATATGTTCATGAACTCTCTCTCTCTCTCTTTCTTTATCTTGATAAGCAACGGAATGTGAGAAAAGTATTAACAAACATGCAGAGCAACACCAAGGAAGTTACTTCTTAATTAATTCAAGTCAAACGTTTTGATCAAATCACTTGAAAGTTTCTGCATAAAATGGAGAAACTATCACCTCATTTTGTTTCAACTGAGAATATTCTGTCCTGCACAAATTAACAGATCATTTCCTTCTTAATTAAATTTTTCCAAAGTTCAATTCTTTCCCTACATACTTGCCATATTGAAGCATAAAACATAAGTTTTGTGACATGTTACTATGTTTTATCTAGGCAAGATTAGCTATTTAACCTCACTTCTTTATCTAATTTTCTTCATATTCACACTTTTCTTGGAAGGTCTTTTTGTTATTAGGGTGGATTGCCTAAATTTCAGCTACGCAAATTTCCCCAAGCAAAACGAAAATGATTTCATTACTACTAATAATTCTTTCATAGGATTGAATGCTGCTATGCAAGTAACAGGCGATGCTCGTGGAACTACTATCACAAACTTATCTGGAAGAATATGGTTTCACCAGCCTTTCAAATTATGGAATCGAAAGAAGAACATCATAGCATCGTTTAATTCAACGTTTGTGATTAATATCACACCTCAGAGTAATCCATGGGGTGAAGGATTAGCTTTCATATTGACAGAGGAAAGTGGTCTTGATTCCATCCCAGATAATAGTGATGGACAATGGCTTGGAATTGTGAATGCTAGTACAAATGGATCTTTATCAAACAACATTTTTGCAGTTGAATTTGACACAAGGAAAAGTTACTTTGAAGATCTTGATGATAATCATGTTGGCATTGACATAAACAGCATCTATTCTATCAATCAAGCTTCTTTAACCGACCGTGGTGTTAATCTTTCACGAGCTATTGATGTTATAGCAAGTGTTGAGTATGATGGAGAATCAAAGATCTTGAATGTTTATGCATTCATGAGTAATCAGACTGGGGACTTTAACGCGAGAAATCCCATCATTTCCATGCCTCTTGATCTTTCCTATCTTCCCGAGGATGTTTTCGTGGGATTTTCAGCTTCAACTGGGATATATACTCAGCTGAACTGCATAAAGGCATGGAATTTTACAAGCACAAAAATTGGTAATGATAATGATGGTAGCTTATTATGGTTGTGGATCTTGATACCAATAATATCGGTTCTGGTTATGTTTCTTGGCGGGGTTTTTATATATTTCACCTGGAGGAGGAAAAAGAAGAGGATGCAAGTGATAGATCAAGATAAGAAAATAGAGATACTGATTCAGAGTTCAGCTACTGCACCACAGAGATTCCAGCTAAAGGACTTGAAACGAGGGACCGGGAACTTTGATCCTAGCAACATTCTTGGAAGAGGAGGATGTGGAGTAGTGTTCAAAGGTTTGTTAGCTGATAAAGAGGTAGCTGTGAAGAGATTCTTTGGAGATTCAAGTCAAGGGGCAAAAGATCTCATAGCAGAAGTCACAACCATTGGCAATCTCCACCACAAAAACCTTGTCAAATTGATAGGATGGTGCTATGAAAGTAATGAACTCCTTGTGGTGTATGAGTTCATGCCAAATGGGAGCTTAGACAAGTTGATATTTTGTGAAGAAAAAGGTGAAATCAGAGGAGGGTTGAGTCTGAGTTGGGAAAAAAGACATGTCATTATCTGTGGCATAGCTCAAGCACTGGATTATCTGCATAATGGGTGCGCAAAAAGAGTACTTCATAGGGACATAAAAGCCAGCAATATCATGCTTGACGCAGAACTCAATGCTCGGCTGGGAGATTTCGGATTGGCTAGGACAGTTCAAGTGAGTGGAATGACTCACCATTCGACGAAAGAGATAGCTGGAACTCTTGGCTATATGGCTCCAGAAAGTTTCCTTATAGGCCGAGCTACAGTTGAGACAGATGTGTTTGCATTTGGAGTGCTCATTCTTGAAGTTGCCTGTGGTCGAAAACCTGGAAACCAAAATGAGGACAATATCTACAGCAACAGAATCATTGAATATGTATGGGATCTCTATAAGATTGAAAGGATCACTGATGCCATAGATGTTCGATTGGATAGAGATTTTGATGAAGGGCAAGCTGAATGTGTGTTGATGTTAGGATTGGCTTGCTGCCATCCAAATCCATATGAGAGGCCAAGCATGAAAACTGCTTTACAGATTCTAACAGGGGAATCAGTTTTACAAACTATTCCTACTGAAAAACCTGCATTTGTGTGGCCAGCTAGAGCTCCATCGTCGAATGACACTGCAGGTGACTCTCTCATGGAAGGCCAACTCACACCAATTACAGTTCTCAGTGGCAGATGATACCTTCTATGCCTTAGGTTTGTCTGATTGGAATGCAGATTCTGAGGAACCTCAACAATATTCAAACTTAAGTGCTCATATAATCTGCTGTCACAGCTAACTTTTTAGGAAGCAAAATATACTTGTAATTTCACATTAGCAAGGCAAGAATGTTGCCTTTTTCTTTTGTGTTTGTTCCCTTTCTCGGTGTGTGTGTGTGTGTATTGTGTGTATGTTGGAAAGGGAAGGTTCCTTCTTCAGAGAGAAGTGCTTCTGCATTGTAAACAGTTTTCCTTGTAGATAATGATATATTCAACTTGAACATTTATCATTTGTTTGTCCATATATGTCAACCAAATTCTCATACAGATTTTAAACTGCTCCCCTCATTTCCTTATTAATTTTGGGCAGGTCCTCATAACTGAAAACATTTCTCAAGATCATCAATAACTGTATACCAAAGATTCTTTACATTGTCTGTCACTGTATGCTATGTTACTCCGACTCTCCAAAAATGTCGCCCGTGTCGGATCCTCCAAAAGTAGTGTATTTTTGGAGGATCTGACACGAGTACGGCAGCATTTTGAAGAGTCTGTGCAACATAGACTGTACGTAAGTTAAATCCTTGCCGGAATTCACTGGTATCAAGCAAATCAGACGCATGGATTAATCCACGCATCAGATTTCGTCTAGTAAAAACTGAAAACAAAAAGTAGCCACTGGATGAGTCACTGCTACAAACCATAAATGTTCTACCAAGCCACAAAGACATTAAGAAAACTACAAAATTAATCATTAGAAGATCCATCATCATCTTCATGCTCTGCCACAACCTTCTCGAGGAAACTCTTTCGTACTCCATCCAAAACAGCTTCTCTGGATTGTTCATGTTTTCTACGTCCATCATTTAGTACAGGATCCGATTGGCAGAGTGTTAGTGCAACACCTAAAACCGAATAGATGAAGAGCAATCATACCAACTGACAAGCCAGCAAATAGTATTTAAAGAAGCAAATTTTTACCAGAACAATTTGATAAAAGCAAACCTAATACCTGATAAAACACTAGAAAAGAAAACACTAAAACCATGCACAATGACGAAAAGCTGCTATAGAAATACATGAAGAAATAACTCGGCAAAAATGGTTAAATGCAGCAGACAACCTTCCTGAAAACAGGGTAAGGTCCAAAATTGTCTTTAAAGTGCAGGCAACTTAGCAAGAGAACAGCTACCAACATAACCACGAAATTGATGAAGATTAATAGTCATGTCTAATGTTGTGCACACCTCTGTTTTCAGCAAATGTTTTATGTAAGAGAAGATATATTCAAGAGACGCTCAACCTTTGACTAAAAATGAGTAGGCAAAAAGAGGTAACAGGTGAAACTTTCCCAAAAGAATGTCAGCACGCAAGAACGTTTTGAATGTGAATGGGCATATTTCCACCTACTACACTGACGCCAAATAAATGCAAGATACCAGAAAGAATACCACATATCAATCAGCCATGTTAGTAGCTTCATGACTGCGCCTTATTAATCTATATCAGCCTAAGGACTCTAGTAATCTCTAGCCTTTCATCTTTCTGTACAGTGCATGCACAACTATATAAAGAAATGAAGTTCTTCTTTCTCTTGCACACTTGTAATAATAAAAATTAAGTCTCACTTCTCAGGACGATGCCTAGTGCAAAGAGATGAAACTAGCCAGTCATGCGTAAATGACAAAGTAGCAGAATACATCGAGTATGAAATAGCTGGAATGTGAAAAGAAAGATGATAATTCTTTTAGTCAGTTTTCTATATCTTCTAGTCAGTCTTCTGTTAGATGTTTAATAAAAATACAGTCCTGTGAATGGTGCCTTTTCATTCTAAATTTAGGTAGAAAGGGAAGAGGTTGTCCTTATCTTCTCCTTATGCGACATTGTATATGGAACATAGGGAATGATTACATTTTTTATTTTTTATATTACGAGAAACACATTGCTTGATCTCTTGAATAACTTGCATAGGAGGAGAATATTGTGCAAGCCTTATCATCTGGAACTCAGCATGAAAAGCCATACAAAATATCTACATGGGACCTCAGATGTAACACAGCTGTAAAAAATCCATCAAATTAATTATCCATTAAAAGATCAAATGAAAGAAAGGAGTTGGCACAGACAGAAAAAAACTACAACAGGGCATGCAAAAATATTGCAAGAAAGAGAAGGACAGGAGAAAGGGGTGGGGGACAGCCACAATGAGAACATACCTTCAGGTGTGCATCTCCGACCAAAATTATGAAGTCCAACGTAGTTTGACTTCAGTGCACCATTGTTGTATACCAAAACAGTAGGAAGATTACGATCTGGGTAGTTTGGGATGCAATCTGTAGAGATAATTTTGACAAATTTTGTTGCAGGATATCTCATTGCTAGTTCTTCTAAGCATTGTAACAGTATCTGACATCCTGAATATCTATCAAAGAGAAAGACATCAACAAAGGACAGGCACAGGGTTAAAATTGAAGAAAGAAAAGTTACTAAGTACAGATAAAACATATTTGAAGATCGAATGGATAACTAAATAAAGAGATGAACGTAATAATTACCCGTCCTTATAAAGAAGCACAACCACCCAAACATCTTCTGGAGCTTGGGAAACCTCCCGCACAAAATCTGATCCAGAAATTGGTAAAACTGCTCCAAATCGTGCAATCTTAGCAGCTTCTCTTATCTCAGCCAACCTCTTCTTCCTATAGCATTTGAAAACAAGAAAAAAATATATATAAGAACCGCTCAACTCCATCTCAATTCTCAAGCTTATTGGTCATTCTTTATAATTCCCTCCGAACTCTAACTTCACGATAGCTTGATAAGCACATATTATTTCTAATCAAATGTTATTAATTTAAGAATATCTGACAAAACGTTTGACTTTGACGGTGAATATCCATTTTCCCCTTCTTTTTTTTTTTTGTGGGGAGGAGGGAGGTACTTTGATGGTGAATATCCATAGCCTAGAATTTATAGGGAGAGTATGCTTATATGTTTACAACAAAGAAGATTGAACTAATCTAGAAATGAAATGACTCAAGAAACCTAGTTGGAGCATCATTGTGAACATTGATTTGGAGTTTATTCCACTTGTGACTCATATCTTTAGCCAACAGTACTTATATTTCTTTCTTCTCAGGATTTCCTTTTTCCTTTATCCTTTTTTCTTTTTGGGGTGGGGGGGTGGGGGGGTTGAGTAAGGGGTCAAAGATAAGTGTATGTCATAAATCCTTTTTATTCTGGGAGCTTTATTCTTGGATTTTAGTGCAGCATATTTCAAGTTACCAGTTGTAGACAAGTCCTAAACAAGTTATTTCCCTCATATTTTACCATCTCTGCTTGGACTTCTCCAACCTTTTAACCTACTAAAGTGAATATGATAATGCTTTCCTTAGTTAACTCTCATTCAACTAGAAGCTCAGAAGTCAAATTTATACAAACCAAAAGACAACTATGATCCCTACAAGAACAAACATTACTATGGTGATATCATGCATTCAAAAGAAATCATCTTTCAATTAAGGATGTCCATGAATTCAAAAAAAAAAAATTTAAGACCAAAGATTCCTCCTTTCCGACTCAAGGGGGTCACAAAGAGTAGCCCAAAATATGTTAGGATCGAAATGTGTCATGTGAAATTTAGTAAAGCAAACTGTGAACGGCGATAAATCAAATAACAAAAAAGAATTATGCCAAAAGAGACACAAACATTCAATGTGGTTCAGTCAATTTGACCTTCATTCATATGAATAGTACAAAATATCGAGAGAACAACCTCACAAATAGGCACACACATGACGGACGTGGAATGCTAACACTTGTCCCAACAAAAATAAGCACCAATGAACTGAAGTTTTGCATACTGCTATTGTTTTCTAGAATAATTAGTTGGTTAGTTTTAGGAGGAATGTGCTAGAAAATTCAGAATTTTAATTATAGTAAGAGTTTAGTAATTTAGTTATAGGAGGAGTCTACTATTTTATTTATTTGGCTATTTAAAACCCTATGATTAATAAAATTTTAGAGACAGTGTTGCTTGCATATTTTTCGGAAATCCATAACAGTGGTATCAGAGCCTTCATTGATCTTGACGGATAGCTGAATTCGCTAAAAAACAACAATTTATTTTTTAATAAGTATCCTAAAGGGGTCTTTCAGGAGCGATCGAAAAGAATAATTAAGGAATCAAAGTGTGAAAACTGAAAATAAAAAGTGGAAGAACGGTGAAACCTGTATTCTTGGAGGAAACGATCGTCGTTGAGTTGGGGATCATCTTCAAGTTCATCAAGTTCATCTTGGGTCTTTTCATCTATCCAATCTTTGTCTTTAGGCTTGGAATTGAAAGTTTCAGGAGTAAAAGGTGGAGGCTTAAAAGCAGGGGGTTTTGGAGGGAGATTTCCAAGCTTCCTTTGAATGTCATCCCATTGTGTTGAAGCTCCTTCTACATCCTTGTATACAAAATGGTAATCCCCCATTTTATTAAATCTTCTTCTCTCTCACACATACACACAAACACACAGAGGTGTGCTGTTTATACTAGGTGAGTGCTACGTTTCGCGGAGTTTCTCAAATCTTCTGTTATACTTTGTCCGGGAAAACTGAGGCGAGTGCTTCTGTTAAGAGAAAATAGCACTGAGACCCCTTTACTGTTTTCGAAATGTAAAATGGGTCCTTAAACATAATTGTTGGCTATTTGGTTCTTGGAAAGTCGGAATCTTAGGCAAAATTACGGTGGATGAATCTCTTTAGAATTACCGTTTGTATTTTGACCTTATTAATAAAAAAATAAACCTTTCACCAGAATTTTAAAGCACATTAGTCAATTTTGTAGTACAAGGAATCCTCCAAAACTTTCAGCAATCACGAAAAGTTCTGATGATCATTTAGAATTTTGTGATGATCATCATAACTTGTAAAATGATACGCCCAAAAAATTCTGACCTACATGGTTCAAAATTTTGATTGAAGACTATTTTCTCATAATTTTCTACTTGGATCAAAATTTAAGTAGCACCAAATAATTATATTTGTGCAACTCACTTACTCAAAAGAATTCTTTTTCTTATATAATGATCGTATTGAGCTAGCTTGTTTACATTTCGCCTATTCCATTACCATTTGTTACCCCCTGTCAGTACATGTGTGAATGTACCGAATAACTTTATCCATCAAAGCTCAAAAGAACATGCAGTTCTTTATAATGTATTAATTATATATAATAATATAAGGTAGTTGGATTGGTTTTGATTTAGGTTTCGAAAAATAACTTGAGATTAATTAGGGTAAATTTCACAAATGATCATATAACTATGACATTTTTTCACTACAGTCATATAACTTTCTTTTCTCACACAAAAATCATAAAACTTTTACCTTTTAACTCAAAAAGAAGTGACCGGCAAAGACGATCCTCCGTTCGTGTTTTGAAAATATTTTTTTTCATTTTTTTTATTTTTTTTAAAAAAATAAAAATAATTTTTTTAAATAAAAACAGATAAACTAAAAAACTAAATGCTTTAAAAAACTGGAAAAAAAAATTTAATGAAATATTTTGTTGAAAATATTTTTTCAGCTTTTAAAAAATGAAAATATTTTATTAAAAATAATTTTTCTAGTTTATACAAAAGAAATGCTTTAAAAAAACTGAAAAAATATTTTTTTTGTAAAAATTGAATTTTTTTTGTAAAAACTGGAAAATAAAAAAGAAGAAGACTTTACTAAATTAGTGGACTATTGGTGCATTAGTTTAAAAAACGAAAAATATTTTGCATTTCTTGAAAATGTATCTTTGTTGGACTTTATTTAGTTTGCAAAAAATGAAAATATTTTGTTGAAAATATTTTTTTCAGCTTTTAAAAAACAAAAATATTTTATTAAAAATAATTTTTCTAGTTTTTACAAAAGCAATAATTTTAAAAAAACTAAAAAAAACATTTATTTTGTAAAAATTGAATTATTTTTTGTAAAAGTTGAAAAAAAAAGAAGATTTTACTAAATTAGTGGGCTATTGGTGCATTAGTTTAAGAAAATGAAAAATATTTAGCATTTCTTGAAAATGTATCTTTGTTGGACTTTATTTATTTTGCAAAATATTTTATGTTTTTTTAAACTAATGCACCAATAGTCCACTAATTTAGTAAAGTCTTTTTTTCAATTTTTACAAAAAAATATTTTTTTCAGTTTTTTTTTCCAGTCTTTTTAAAGCATTTAGTTTTATCTTAGTTTTTCAATTTTTATTTTAAAGAAAAAATATTTTAATTTTTTTAAAAAAAATGAAAAAAATGAAAAACAAATATTTTTCAAAAAACGACCGGAGAATCATCTTTTCCAGTCACTAGGATTTTTTGAGTAAAGAAGTGAAAGTTTTATGATTTTTGTGTGAGAAAAGAAAGTTATATGACTTTAGTAAAAATATGTCATAGTTATATGACCATTTGTGAAATTTACCCTGATTAATTATGGGATAATACGTTTGGAAAAATTTTCTGAGAAAGTAATTTCAAAGAATTTTTGTGTAGCTTTTATGTGAAAATCTACTATTGAATTGTTTTCTTTTTTCTTTTTGAAAACAATCTATATGATTTACTAAAATTTATCTAAACACCAAAAAACATTGAGTATTCTTTGAGTAGAAATGAACCAAGTGGAGGAATACGATCATGGCTATAAATATAAGACTGGAGCTAATATGAACCCCAAGTACCGGAGCTAAGCTTGAGATTCTGGGGTCCTTCGGGTGGGTTATTAAGATGAAGCCACGTGTAACAAGAAGGCGGCTGGGGTCCAGGGGTCTGATAGATAGAGGGGTAAATATATTTAAATGAGTAACGGTTGGGTAGAAAATATCGAATAGTATAACATACTTATAACTAATAGTATTTGACAGTAGAGGGACATATGTAGCCCTTTTCTGCTTCTTATTTGGATACGGAAAAAAATGAGACGACGAGAATATATAAAATGAACTGACAAGCTCTTTATAGCAAATCACAACATCGTTTCACATACAACTCTATATAAAATATTAATTTTAAAATGACTCTTAACATGAACTGCTTGCTTTTTCATACCAACAATGACCAAATATTTGAGATTGACTCAGATAAAGGAATAGAAACAAAAATAATCAAAAAGGAAATACAAATGAGAAGCATATTATATGCAATCAATAGACGCGGTGCTGCTCTCAAAATGAAAGTTTGTATATTTCTTCTGTTTCTCTTTCTCCGAATGCTGTATTTAGAAGCATTTTCTGTGAACAATTGAAGGTCCAGATTCATCATACTCTGCCTTAGCGATCCACATCTGTAATCGCGGAAAAAAAATCCATAAGTAAATTTTCATGTGCCGCCTTAATAAATGTATCACGAGTGACGGAGGCAGGATATATACTAAGGGTGTTCAAAAAAAATTGGATTGCAGCTCACGCGAATTAAACCTGTGATCTTCTAAACATTTTGAACACCTTGACCACTAAGCCAAACGTTTGCCTTTTGTCAAGGGTGTTCAAAACTTAAGATATAGAGATAAAAAATAGATTTTGCCATATATACACCGTGTAATTTTTCGGTGAAGCGTGTTCGGGTGAACACCCTTGCGCCCCCTTGCCTCCACCCCTGTTCATCAGATTCAGTTTAAAGAGCCAAGTATATAGCACAAACTACTGCTCAGCATTTGTTCTCAGACAATTGGCATTTTTGAGTTATTGTTGACAACAGTGTGATGACATAGTGGTTAAACTTTAAGATTTGCAAATATGAAATGAAGCAGACCGCAAGAAGTAAAGAGATCTTGATTTTGCATACCTGCTGGAATGTGCTGAGAGAGGCCAAAATAGATCCTCCAATCCAAACACTGTACTTCCTCTCAGGTGGGGCGACAACCTTGATCTTCATGCTACTTGGAGCTAATGCGGTAATTTCCTTGCTCATCCTATCAGCAATGCCCGGGAACATGGTGGTACCACCACTGAGGACAATGTTTCCGTACAGATCCTTTCTGATATCAACGTCACACTTCATGATGGAATTGTATGTGGTTTCATGAATACCAGCAGCTTCCATTCCGATCATTGATGGTTGGAACAGAACTTCTGGGCAGCGGAATCTCTCAGCACCAATGGTGATAACCTGTCCATCAGGCAGCTCGTAGCTCTTCTCCACGGATGAGCTGGTCTTTGATGTTTCAAGTTCTTGTTCATAGTCAAGAGCAATGTAGGCCAACTTCTCCTTCACATCCCTAACAATTTCCCGCTCGGCCGTGGTGGTGAAAGAGTAGCCTCTTTCGGTGAGAATTTTCATGAGGTGATCTGTGAGATCACGTCCTGCCAGATCAAGACGCAGGATTGCGTGTGGGAGGGCATAACCTTCATAGATGGGAACTGTGTGGCTGACACCATCACCAGAGTCCAGCACAATACCTGGCATAAAAAAGCACAGGATTCAATATAATGTTTGGACCAAAAAATCATTCTCAAACTTAACTAAAAGATCTGGATTTCAAGCATTACATACACATATTTAAAGGTGGTTGACTGAAGACAAAAGCTTACCAGTTGTACGTCCACTGGCATAGAGGGAAAGAACAGCCTGAATGGCGACATACATGGCAGGGGCGTTGAAGGTCTCAAACATGATCTGAGTCATCTTTTCTCGATTGGCCTTTGGATTAAGAGGAGCTTCTGTGAGGAGAACAGGGTGTTCTTCTGGAGCCACACGGAGTTCATTGTAGAAGGTGTGATGCCAAATTTTCTCCATATCATCCCAATTGCTAACAATTCCGTGTTCAATTGGATACTTCAAAGTCAAAATACCCCTTTTGGATTGAGCCTCATCACCAACATAAGCATCCTTCTGGCCCATGCCAACCATCACACCAGTGTGACGAGGGCGTCCAACAATGCTAGGGAACACCGCTCTTGGAGCATCATCTCCGGCGAATCCAGCCTAACAATTTTAGGACACGATTAACAGTCAGCAGTCAGATCAAATAAGGGCAATGTTGTATTGAACATTCAGTAGAGACGAGTGAAATATTGTAGTTACCTTAACCATTCCAGTTCCATTATCACAGACAAGAGGCTGAATTTCCTCACCTTCTGCCATCTTTTATGTGCTCTGGAAATTTAAAAAGACTATATTTATGCTTCTAAACTGAAAACATATAAATATTTCGTATAATATAAAAGATCAAACACCAAAATAAGTGGAAAATCCTTATACACAAAACGATAAACAAATAGGGGTAATTTGTTTCTTTCATCTATGACAGACAAACTGGTTCTTTAACTATTATTCCTAAACAGTTAGACAGAAATTGCATTAAATCATATGAATCTGATCAGTATAATTGCACAAGTTCTGTGGCTAAATAAGCAAATCAAATTCACATGCATCGACTTGATGCCTATATCTGAGATCATGAAAGGCTTTGAAAATAACCTCATATAATCAGTGGCGGAGCCAGAACCTTCATGAAGGGTGTTCAAAAAAAATTGTAGCTAGTGGGAATTGAACTCATGAACTTTATGTAAATTTTGAACACCCTTGACCACTAAACTACAGTTTTAGATAGTGTTAAGGGTGTTCAAAACTTAATATATAGAGATAAAAAATAGAGTTTACCTTATATATAAGGTGTAATTTTTCGGCGAAGGGTGTTCGGGTGAACACCCTTGCGCCCCTTAAATCCGCCACTGCATATAATCATCTCACATAAACTCGGATACATGCACATATATTTTTGAAAAACAAATGATATGGAGGCATATCCAACGTAAATCAGACTCTTTCCATTAATCTCATACTTTCCTTTTTGATGTGAAAGTAGTCTCATTTGGATAATAAAAACCAACAGAATTGCCATTTGAGGTGCATGCTTAATCAACTGCAAATCTTTGAATAACCATGCACGGGTCAATTCTCAAAGAAAGATTTTTTCTTATACACAACCAGATATAGAGAAGATGGAACAACAGATTGAAAGGAACTAGATCTACCAAAAAGAAAGAAAACTAAAAACCAAAGTGAAAGTTAATCAAATAAAATCACATCTAGCTTTTGGCATTTCCTTTTTTTTTTTTTTTTTCCATCAGGTGTCTTGTACCAGCTTTTGGGGCCAGACTAATTCAGATTCGCGCTGCTCCTACTAGGATTTTTTCATTCCCAAGATGCGAACCCGAGACATCTAACTAAGGGTGGAGGGGCCGGACTAATCTAGATTCGCTCTGCGTAAGCGCTCCTACCAAGAGTTTTTTTTGCATTCCAGGACTCGAACCTGAAATCCTCTGTTAAGGGTGGTGGAATTCTGTCCATCCACAACCTTTAGTGGTAGCTTTTGACATTTCACAAAAATGGAAAACACCCAATTGCAGATCCAAAATCTACCTTCAGCAGATTAAACTATTATCCATTCCCAGCACAACAAATGAACAAAAAAAGGAAAGATGAAAATCACATACACTACCAAGTTAATGATCAATCCAAAGAGAGTATACCAACAAAAAAGTTTCTCCAAATTATTAAGCTTTATTAAGGAATTTCCAAAAGTTTGAATTGAGAATGAAAAAGAAATCAAGATTACAAGGTAAAGTTTATACCTTTAATGGATTTTCCCAATATGGTTATTGTTGGCGATGGCCTATTGTGTTACCCGCGTTCTTGTTTTGAAAGGGGAGAAGTGAGCAAATGAAATATATGAGCTTAAATGAGCCTCAAATTCAATTTCTGTTGAGGAGGAGTTCGTTGGTTATCATTATATCACAACTGAGTGGACCTCATGACAGCATCATTTTTCATGGTGGATGTAGCTGTCTCACTTTTCCATTTTTTTGTTTAGACAGATTTACCCCTAACCTTTTCATTTAACTCCAATAATTAATACTACTAGTAATTCATTTAGGAAGGTTAACCTCATCCAAAAATAAAAAATTACTTTTTAATTATCTGTCGTTGTTGTTACAAGTTGTATATTATTATTCTGTTAATGTGCAGGCCCTAACCTGCCTCTTATCTCAAATTAATTAATAATTTGAATTGCAACTTGATAATTATATATAATTACTGTACATTATCAGGTATAGAAATCTAATAGCCTTTTTTTACTTTTCCTTTTTCTCTTATTTATGGACTCACCTACCCCAATAAAATCTAAAATAATCTCACAAACACAAGGATTAGAGTCCCCTAGAAATTGTCATATAATTGAAATTGGTATAATTAGTAATTATAGAGTTATATAATTACGACAATGTATTTATAGGGCTGTTCATTTGGATCGGATATCCGAAATTCGAATCGATCCTTGCAATTTTGAATTTCGAATTGGATCGGATTTCAGATTGTGTTTAATAAAATTTTAGATATCTGATAAAATTCGGATTGGTATAATTTTAATATGATTCCATCAGATCCAAAATCTGAAATTATTAGGACGTGTATAAATACTAAACTTTAATTTCGGATAGTTAGTACTTCTTTTACATTTTTCTCTAAGTTATTACATTTACAATTGATGGATATAGCTATATTGACACCATAGTATTCTCAGCATTGCAGAAATATAAATTTTTCTTACTGTATTGCCTCTTTTTTAAAGAAAATATACATATGAGTTTGCAACTTTGAGGCGTAATAATCCGATCCAGAATCCAAAAATCTGATCCGATCTAAATTAAAATTCGGATTGCATTTTCTAGAATCCGAAATCCGATCAAAAATGTGCTAAATCTGATCCGGTCTGATCCATGTAAAGTCCAACATGTTTGTTTGTCACGAGTTTATTTTTGGTTGCACAAGTGTAATTACCTCAGATTAAATTTTAAATTAAGTAATTATCAAAACCTAAAAGTTAATATAATAATATATATTCTTATACATTTTTATAAGTATAAATGATATTATATTTGGTATTTAGGATGTATATTTTTCTTGAATGTACATTAATTAGTAAGCATATATTTATAACTAATAATGTGTGTGTGTGTGTGTGTGTGTGTGTGTGTATATATATATATATATATATATATATATATATATATATATATATATTAAAAATATTTTGTTTACATGCTTACAAAATTTAAAAATATACGTTTGTAAGAACATCATGGAATTCATGTTTCATAAAATAAATTAATATTTATAAATATAATGTCATAACATTATTCAAATGTTTGACAAAGTTAATATATCAATTCTAACTAAAAAATGCTCAACTTGCAATGTGAGCCAATACTACTAAAATACGTAAATTGGAATTCTGAATATAATACAATTTCAAAATTCAAAAAAATATATAATAGTTTAACATATGTCAAATTTCAACATAATAATAGTAAGTTCCACTACAACTTAAGATTATGGAACATGATAAATTAATAACCACATTCAATAATGAAAATTCCACTTTAATTGCATCACTCATCATATGCTAAGTTTGTTAATGGCCCTATAAAGGTTTCTTAATAAAGAATCTCAGCTCATTTCACATATTAGGAGGTGTAGTTTTAAAATATAGAATAATTAAATAAAGTATAACAATTAATGAAATCACAAGAAGCAAACTTTAGAAAAATAAAAGATAAATAGTATACAAAGAAAAATATATTTTTTAAAATTTCAAAAGAAATTTAAATGTAAAATTAAAATTAAAATTTAAAAAGTAAAATAGTAGAATAAAAAGTTATAAAGAAAATAAATTAAAATAAAAATAAAATAAATGAAAAGCAACCTTCTAATTACACAATGTAATTACCACCAGTTCCCTCGTCCCCTTGGGGTTGCTCTGATGGTAAGCAACCCCCACTAGGGGTGGGCATCGGTCGGTTCGGCTCGGTTTTGTAGAATTTCGGTTCGGTTTATTCGGTTTTCGGTTTGTAATTTTAATAACCAAACCAAACCAAAGTATTTACGGTTCGGTACGGTTTTTTTAAAATTCGGTTCGGTTATGTTCGGTTTATATTTTCGGTTTTAAAAAGTTTGGTAATAACCAAAGTATTTAGTGTTCTGCGGATAGTGCTGATGCTTCATGCTTGTGACAGTGGAGGAACTAGCTACTGCAACGGCAATCTCTCAGTTGAGGATCAACTTAATCTTGCTGTCTAATTTTCTAATGTCTAATTACTGTTCCTTGCACTCTGCAGCAGTACCTGAAAAGTCTGAGGGCTACGTTCAAGTGTTCCTTGATGGAGGACTAAATCAACAGAGAATGGGGGTGCGTATCGTATTTCCTTTGTTGGTAGTTCCTTTAATGATTAACTCCATCTGTTATAGAATTTGACCCTTCATTACTGACATCTATATTTCTTGGAAAAGATTTGCGATGCAGTTGTTGTTGCCAAAATTCTGAATGCCACACTTGTGATCCCTCAGTTGGAAGTAAATCCTGTTTGGCAAGATTCAAGGTATTTTTAGCATATTGCTAATATTGGTTTAGTTTCAACTTTTAATTTTAAGTATATACAAACTTATCTTCCTCTTTCCTACAGCTCATTCATGGATATATTTGATGTGGATCACTTCATCAATGTATTGAAAGACGACGTATCTATAGTCAAAGAGTTGCTTGATGAATTCGCTTGGAGCACACGAGAATATTATGGCACAGCTATTCGACCTACAAGAATCAAGACTGCTCCAGTTCATGCTTCAGCGAATTGGTACTTACAGAATGTTTCACCTGACATTCGACAACATGCCCAAATACCTCCAACACCTACGATGTAAAGTCAACTTTCAAGCATTGGCCTTTGTTCCTCACGTCAGACATCTCGGGGATGCCCTTATCAATACCCCTAAATTTCGGTTTTTCGGTTCAACCGCAAACCGAAATAAATAAACCGTGCACCGCACCGAAAAACCGAAAATTGATAATTTTAAAACCGTAAACCGACCGAAAAACCGGTTAAACCGAAACCGAAAAACCAAAATTCACGGTTCGGCCGGTTTTTTCGGTCCGGTCGGTATTATGCCCACCCCTAACCCCCACTTCCAATCGAAAAGTTGTGAGTTCGAGTCTCCCCAAGAGCAAGGTAGGAAGTTCTTGGAGGGAAGGATGTCGGGGTCTATTTGGAAACAACCTCTTTATCCTAAGGTAGGGGTAAGGTCTGCGTACACACTACTCTCCCTAGACTCCACTAAGTGAGATTATACTGGATTGTTGTTGTTGTAGTTGTTGTCTCACAGCCCCTTGAGAATTGGAGAGTGTAATTACACCTCTCAAATTACACCAAATTACATGTTACTAAGTAATTAATTGGTCAAACAAACATGTATAATTACACCAATTATACCAAATCCATCTTCAAGTTGGCTTTCCAAACAGGCTATCACGGAAATTAACTTCGCTCAAGAATTGACGTAACTAGAAACCCTTCATTCTCACTGATATAAATCTAATTGTGACTGTAAAGTATCTATTATACCTATTAATTGGTCCGGCCTAACTTGTTTCCTGCCCGCTTTAACACAATTAGTCTGGTTCAGCCCGTTATTGTAGCACATAGGGCGGGTTGGGACGGATTGGACGGGGAGCGGGTTTTAGATGAACACATTTTGAATATCGGTGCACCGGAACCCGCTAAGCCCGCTAACCCACTAACGGGTTGTTAACGGGCTGCAGCCCAGTTCGGCCGGTTAATGGGTTGGATTTTTATTTTTTTTAATTTGTGTATAGTTGCTAACAAAAATTAATTTTAAAAAAATAGCACAGCCGGAACCCATTTAAGCTCGAAGCCATACGGGCCCACAAAAACACGCAAAAACACAACCTGTTAATAACGTGTTATCCCCAGCCCGCTAACAGTCTGTTATCCCCATCCCGCTAACAGCCCGCCAACTAACCGAACGAGCTGCGGTTTTTTCCGTTTAGCCCGTCCCAACCCGCCGATAAACACCTACAGTTATCAATCCACTAATACAAAGAAGATAAATTTAATGAAATTTTGATTCACTTTTACCCTTAAAAAGTGAATAACATGTATGTAAATTGTTTGATATAAAAGTATAAGCGCAATGTAAAATTCAAATTTCTTTAGTTGATATTATTGTGATACTTTATATGTATCATCTATTAATGTTAATACATCACAAATTTCTCCAAAATTTTTATAAATATTAAACATAGCCTTTCATTGCCAGTAGAGATTCTTCGGAGCTTTCCTAATTTCAGGTCTCCGTCGTGTCCTCGTGACTTTTGATGCTAATAGGGCATCTTTTTATTCGACATTGGTGTCCAAATTTAAGAAAAAACGCACGGGACATTGTTGTCCAATTAGTGTAGACTAAAGGGCAAATTTGACATGTGAGAGGAGCCCTTAGCAACTCTTTCCAAATACTATATGTGAGCACGTGATTTTTGCCTTACTCGAGAAGTACTCCCAGAAAATTCAAAATAAAAATAGTTTCGTGTTGGGCATGATTTGTGTGATTTTGTGTTAATTTTATCTTTTGTGTGCACGTTTATTTATTTAAATTAAAAAATACAAAATATATGCTAGGCTTTGCATTTTCAGTGTTTGATATCGAAGTCATGTGATTTACATTTTTGGGTGATATGTAATTGTGTGCGTTAGTTGTAGTAAGAACAACGGTGTTATAGGTTGATATATATACATATGCGTGTATATATATATATATGTATATATACATATATATATATATATATACACATATGCACATAATACCTCATGAAGATCCGAGCTGGGCCAAATTTAGTCTAAAAGCCAGGCCCAAATGAATTGCCTCTGATCTGGCCCAAATATCCGTCCAGCCTCAGCCTGTGTAACACTTGATCTGGACCGTTGGATTTTATTATCCAACGGCCCAGATTAATCCTTTAATTCTAATATACATTCAGCCTATGACTTGACCAAACGACACCGTTTGGTTTAAGTGAGAAGATCCTGATCGTTGATCAAGTTTGATCCAACGATCGGGATTTAACTACTCAAAACGTATATAAACCCATTTCCATACCCCGCCCCCCCCAAGCCAGACCCCCCTCTCCCTTCGTCTCCCAAAGGTCCTTAGAGACCAGGCGTAACGCCGCCGTCCGCCACCTTGCGCCGCCTGCCGGAAATCGCCTCACGGCGGTTCCGGTAGGCCAATCACCACCAAACCAACGCCAAAACCTTCCCCTCACCTCCCCCATCACGATCCCAGCCTCCATTAACCTCGAATCATGCCGGAGCTCCTCGAATCTTCATTTGAAGATTCGAGTCAAACTCGAACCTATGCCAAATCACCCCAAATTCACACCACGGTCTCCTCACACCTCCCCCACACTCCCATTGACATTGGTTTGCTTCGAATCTAACCAAAAATACAAAAGCCCCAAATCCGAGCCCAAGAACCCTAATTTTTGAAGTAACTCAATTCAAGCCGGGTTAGCCGCAATTGAAGTCCAAGGGACTTTAGTCTAGGTGTTCTCAATCGAGAACATCCTGATTAAAGCCCGTTTGGCTTCAATATTTCCAAATTTTGGTTCGAAGCTTGGTTGGCAGTTTTCTTATGAGGTATTCGTTCCTTCTTTGTTCGTTTTAATTCGATTGTGTGAATATGTGTGTGTTTTATTCATTGTTTCAATTTCTCATGCTTTTAATTTCTCATACCCGTTGGTCTGCTCTTCTCATTTGAGGCCTTTTATTTGGCCAATCCCCTCTGTTTTCAGTAGTTAAATTGAATCATAGGTTCAATGTGATTAATGTCGTCAACAATCCAAATTTGTTTGTGTAATTTGCCCTGGCCTGCCCGTATGCAAGTGTGGGATTTGGTTACTGTTTGATTCAGATTAGAGGGAATTAATTGGTTGTAGTTAACAGACTAATTATTTAATCACACACACATACAAGGGCTAGTGGAACTGAGCACAGCAGGGCATCCCACTGAACACTGCCACCAGCATTGTTTAATGCTGAGTCCATACTTTGGACAGTAGGTAGTGGGGTTCAGGGAATAGGGATGGGTAGAGGGGAGTCAGGGTAGGGGGTAACCTTAGTTTAACCTGCTGGCCAGCCAAAGTAGAGGAGATTGGCTATAAAGAGGGGATATTCATACATGTATGGGGGGAGAGACATTGATAGAGATTCATAGAGACACTTGAGAGCATCTGTGATAAGCAAAAATACCTGGAGAGAACATAGACATACAGTAGAGATTTTCAGAGTACCTGGAGAGAAAGTAGGAGCAGGGGTTCATTTCCTTATACACATAAAGGATACAGAAAAGAAAACTACTGTTCCATTGGCCTGGGTCACTGTTTCGATTGTTTTTGCTTCAGTGATTAAGTGTTTGGCCAGTTTTGGGGTGGTGTTTGTATTCGTGTGGTTGCTGGTTGGATATTGTTTGTTTGCTGCCTGGGTTGTTGATGTTGCAGACATTGTTGTTGTTGCCGTGCATTGGTTGTTGCTGTTACATATCAGTTGGGTAGCTCTTGATTTGCTTTGGTATATTGTTGCTGCCACTGGTGTGTAGTTGTTGCTGTTTGTCTTGGTCGTAGCTGTTACATCTGACTTGGGTAGCTCTTGAGTTGTTTTGGTCTATTGTTGCTGCTCTTGGTCTGTTGGTTGCTGGCTGATCTATAGAGTGCTGCCTGGTTTGGTTTGTTGTTGTTTGTTTCATTAGTTTGTCACTGGTTGTTGGTCTAAGTGACTGCTGGTCCATTGGTTGTTACTGCTTGGTCATTGTTGTTGCTGGTTCAGTATGGTTGAGGCTGGTTTGTAGTTTGCTACTGGTGTATTTAGTTGAGTGCTGCCTGGTTGTTTATTGCTTGCTTGGTTCAAGTCTTAGTCACTGATTCGGTGATTGATAAAGTTCGATTACTGTTGGTCGTTGGGTTGTAGCTGGTTCACTGGTTGTTGTTGCTATTGGTTTACTATTGGTTGTTGTTGGTCTTTGACTGTTGCTGCTCCTGTTACTGTTTCTTGTTGCTATTGCTGCATTGCCATCGCTCACTCTTCCTTGTTCTTCCGCATTCCAGGTACACACCTCTTTTATTGTAGTTCCTTGGTTCGACAAGAATGAAGTTTGAAGCTTATGCATAAAGTCTATTGAAAACATGTAGTCGTCTTATATTCAATTACATTCTGTTAGTCTCCAATTAAGCTTGTATTGTTAGTCTTGGTTATGGAAAAGCGTAGCTAGGCCAAAGATACATTGTCGTTAGATAAGCATGTAAACCTGAATTAGTCTTCGTATCTCTATTCAATCTTCCTTACTCATGTGTGTAATCTCCAAACCTGTTAAATGATAGACCTTATGTTACAAGCAAGATTAGCTAGGGAATTGCTACTCAACGGAACGGCGTAGTTAGATTAAAAAGAGTCGGGGGTGCATTTCATGTGACCCGACCCCAATTTTGGGCAAGAGTAAACAAAGCATGTCAGGAACCACAGGCGCATTTCATGCGGTGTGGTTCGTAGCAAGTTTTAAGTAATTTGGAATCAACTCTTAAGTAAGATACAGTGGGATGTAGTTCGCTTTAGATTTGAATCAAAGGTACGCCTCGCCCAATAATTACACTAATCACATAGCCGTCATAAATGTACATATAAATACTTAGGTTTCGAGATGCGTCGTTTCTTAACGAATATCACGCCCTTCTCAACAATGTAAATAAGTAGTCGATCCGGGCATATATTTTAGTTTTACCTTTTTAAATACGGGTGTGCATTTCATGTGACCCGAATCCAAACCCCGAAAATGTTGAATAAGAATATGTTGAGGATCCGGGTGCATTTCATGTGACGTGATTCGAAAGCATATTTTTAAGCAACTTTCTCTTTCGTAAATCACAACCAATAATAAAAGCGGTAAAAGGGTATTAACTTGCGCCAAGTACATAATTGTAAAAAGCAGATAGATAAGCCAAACATGACAGTTGAGCGACCGTGCTAGAACCACGGAATTCGGGAATGCCTAATACCTTCTCCCGGGTTAATAGAATTCCTTACCCGGATTTCTGGTTCGCGGACCGTTAAATAGAGTCATTCTTTTCCTCGATTCGGGATTTAACCGGTGACTTGGGACACCATAAAATCTCCCAAGTGGCGACTCTGAAGTAATTAAAATAAATCCCATCTCGATTGTCCTTTAATTGGAAAAACTCTTTGCATCCTTGCGGGTGCGTAAAAAGAGGTGTGACAGCTCTGGCGACTCTGCTGGGGAACATCTTTAGAATTCGAGCTCGGAATAAATGTTGTATTTGGCATATTTTATTATCTGATTTTTTTTACATGTTGGCATCAATGTGCAAAATGTTGTTTTTATTGCTTTGATATTGTGTGAACTGTACATATAAATTGTGCCGGAACCAATCTCCTCTCTGAGTCTTCTAAATCATGAAGAAGGGTGCACTTTGTGTGACTTCTTTTCTGTATAGTGTCTAATTCCCATTTTAGAACGAGGTTTGGATAAGTTGCAAAACCGGTGAAGCTTCTGTATTCCCGGGTTGCTGCCTCCTCCTCGGCTCGAGCTGTCCGCTCGGGTAAGCCAAGTCTAGAACAGATAAACCCAGGTTTTTAAACCTAGAATAACAAAGCTTTATGCCGGATCCCTAGTAGGAAACGTTTATTTGCATCATGTCGCATTTTGGCTTAGGGGACTCAACACAGGGGTTGGGTCCGTCTAGGACAGGTGACCTGAAATGAACAGACTATCCTGCTGCATCCTGTTTGTCTTGCGCATTTATCCGTTATAAACTTGCATGCTGAAAAAAAAAAAAAAAAAAAAAAAAAAAAAAAAAAAAAAATGTGTGTGTTTTACTCTTGAGATAGAAATAGCTTATTTGTTTTCCTTTAGTAAAGTGAATAAATAAATAATGCCGTTTGTTTCGTCAAAACCGAACTACGGGGGTTTGATTCTCATCGGATGTGAGATACGTAGGCAACCTCCATCGGGTCCAACTTCACCTTTTGAAAAATTAACTTTTGTACTAAATAAGTCGGTGACGTTGTTTTTAAAAATAGCCGAATGTTCCCGAAAGGGACGCCGGAAGGCTAATTTCGTATAAACGGCCACCTTTGGGTCAATTTTGATTTCGATCAATTTACCCCACGGCCTTGAAAGCCTTCGTCCCCGAGACGTTGAGAGGCCGTGATTGAAAACTAATTTTTTTTTTTTTTTATTTTTAGCAAAACAAAGTTGTTTTCTTATTTAAATCACCTTAATAAATGTGCGGGATGAGCACGAATCAGAATAAATCATTTTCAATCTTTAGTGAGGTCCCTCAGCAGCTCCGTATATGGTGGAACGATTTGGAAGACAATAGCAAAAAGGTCGTAGGGAGAATTTTGGGAGGTTTGGTTGATCTGTTGAATATTGAGCCAAGGGAAGACATCATCAAGGCACTGGTATCTTTCTGGGATCCGACCCGCAATGTGTTCCGTTTTGTTGACTTTGAATTGACGCCCACATTAGAGGAAATTGCGGGCTATGCGGGACTTAATGGGAAATTAAGAGGGCAATACCTACTTTCACCAAGACCGGTATCTCCACATGGGTTTCTGGATCTGCTGAGCATTAGTCGGAAGGTGAAAAATGATGATCTGCTGAAAGGGTGTTGCGACCTCCAATTCTTATATCAACGGTACGGCACTCCTCGGGGTTTTGAAGAGTCAAACCTTGGGCTGACTCACGCCGGGAATAGAACCAAGTGGGAGGCCAGACGAATTCTAGCATTCCTAACGACATTCTTGGGGATTGTGATTTGTCCGCGCGAAGATAAGAAAATAGAGATAAGTCTGGTAGGAATAGCCGATGTTGCAATCAAAAAGGCTACCAGCACTGTGGTCCCTTTGGTTTTGTCCGAAATCTATCGGGCTTTGACTGTATGCCGAGAAGGGGCAATTTCTTCCAAGGTTGCAATCTGTTACTTCAACTGTGGATGCAAGAACACCTCCATCACCGAACACAATACATGAACCATGGGTTGACCGGGAAAAACTGTATCAGGGGTTTCGAAGAACGGATGATGGGTGCTGTATTCCCTGAAGGCGTCGAGGCATGGCTTGCACGACTGAGCTCAATAGAAGCCGATCGGATTGAATGGGCATTCGGGTGGTTACCCGATACTGAAGTAATATATATGGCAGCCGAGGAGTGTTATATCCTTCTGATGGGAATCCGCGGTGTCCAACCATATGTCCCTCACCGTGTATTACGTCAACTAGGAAGGTTTCAGGTTATTCCTACCGATCAAGACCTAAGGAAGTACGCCATTGAGTTGAGCCCGGGAGTTGTCTTCTCCGAAGAGAAGGTTAGAAGGCTGTGGCACGAGTGTCGGTTCCTCGAGCCTAAAACCATGGTCCGGGAATTAGCCAAGGGAGAGGTGGATCCAAAGTACAACGTGTGGTTCGGGAAAAGATTTCAGATTCGTCGAAAATGTTCTAAAAGAGCCCATGTCCAACAGTTCACGGAAGATTCACGGGAACAATGGGATTGGTTAGTAAAGGAGGAGGGATACAGGACGAAGATTGGCAGGATAGAACAGCAAGGTCCGGGACCTCCAATTCGAGAAGAACATGCAAGCCGCCACCGACGAAGGAGATAAAAAGAAGTTGGTACAAGAAAATGACTTCTTGAGAGCTCAAATCCAGCAAATGAAAAGAGATGCTGACAGACAGTCGAGGAGTCGGGCCGACGAAAAATTGATAAGGGGTTTGAGAAGCCAAGTCACCGACATCCAAAGAGAATTAGACGAGTCAAAAGCCCAAATAACGAGGATCCGTGCTAGCTGGAAAAAGGAGGCACATCAACATGCACTTCACCTAAAGCGGGTAGAAGAAGATTACACTGATATCATCACTAGCCTGAGGGAAGCAAATGTTGTCCTTAGGGAGCGGGTTTTCAAGCAAGCCCAAGATGCCAGAGCGGACCTCGACCGCTGCCACAATTTGATGGCCCGACTGCAAGGACAAGTGGATAGGCTCCTAGATCAAGTCACCAACAATGCTCGAAGATTGGGGGCGAAAAACCAACAAATAGAGCGGCTACTCGGAGAAAGGGACATGATCAAGTATAGAATTGGAGAAATCGGGCACTATGTCACCATGAAGTGCCTAGCTTGTGAACGAATGCCCCGCGCCGACCTTTTCGCTTCAATTATGGGTTATGTTCATCGGATCATGGAAGAGTTGAGGAAACTGCACAAGGGCCTCACACCAAGGCCTGCGGCAAGGCCGAATGATGCCTCGCGGGCCCCAGGAGTTTTAGGGCATTAGATTTTTGATTGAAAATGTATTTTGAAATGTTGAGTCAGGCTAGTTGGCACCTTTATCTTTACTTTCCCAAGCCAAGCATTTTCTTTTGTTTTGTTGATTGTTGTAAGACGTGTTTTGTAACTACACGGTGTTATTTGATATAAAAGTTACTGAATTTTGCCACAATCCTGTTACCAGAACTACGCTCGGTCTGATTCACGCGGGGTCGTGATACGTAGGCAATCCACATAAGATTCGACCACCACTAAAAAGAAAGAAAAAGAATCCAAAGGTTAAATAACAATAAGGCTTGCAAAGATAGTCGAAAAGAAAAAAAAGGGAAAAGAAAAAGAAAAAGAAAAAGAAAAAGGGCCGGGATGACGCATGTTAAAGAGTACACGTAGAAAGGGTTATTTGGTTAGGTGCATTGCATCCAACGTGCTATAACATATCTGTCAAACTCGGTGAACTAACAAGTTTGTTGCGTGTTCCAGAAAGTTTAGCAGTTGGTTTGACAGAATATCCTGGCCAGCCATCACTACCGTACTAGATCCAAAGGACCAGTTACAGTAAGCATGTCGAGTTCTGGCAAGAGTCTCGAAGAAGAAAAGTCCGAGCTACAAATCATGAAGGAAGAAGTAGACCGGTTAAAACAACAGATAACAGAGATGCACTTGGCCTGGGCCAGGGAACAGTCTTCACCAAACCGCCCTACTCTCGCCTCAACTCCGGAACATCCGCCCATCGATCCTTCAACAAGCGCCCCGAGCTATCCATACTTTCAGGGGGAAAATCCATATGCCACCCACATTCCACCAGCCAAACCAAATCCTCCTCCAGTCACCCCTGTTTTTGTAGCACCTCCACCTGCTCCTCTGCCAAGGCCGGCCAGCGAGCCATATGTTCAGATCCATGACAACTCTTACTATCCTCCGGAGCCTACTTTCAGGGCTCCTGAACCACAATCACATACACCTCACTGGGATAATCCGGCAGAACCGGAAAAACACTTCCAAAGTTCGGAACACGAGGAAGTTGCCAGAAAAGTTAAAAGCCTGGAGCAGTCCTTCAGGAACATGCACGGTTTAGGCAACCAGGTCAGCGTCGCCTATAAGGATCTGTGTCCATTTCCGGACGTCCAGTTGCCAGCAGGATTTAAAATGCCCAAATTCGACCTATACGAGGGGCATGGTGACCCAGTGGCCCACCTGCGGGGGTTTTGCAGTAAAATGAGAGGGGCCGGAGGACGGGACGAGCTTCTGATAGCCTACTTCGGCCAGAGTCCGGGAGGATCGGCGTTGGAGTGGTACACTAGACAGGATCCCAGTAGATGGTTTACGTGGGATGATCTGGCTCAAGCTTTTATCGGCCAGTTCCAATACAATCTTGAGATAATCCCCGACCGCCTATCATTGCTAAAATTAGAGAAGAAGCCCGCTGAAAGCTTCAGGGAATTTGGTTTCCGATGGAGGGAACAGGCGGCCAGGGTAGATCCGCCGATGAGAGAAAGCGAGATGGTGGACTACTTCTTACAGACATTAGAGCCCACCTACTTCGGACATCTGGTAACGTCCGTAGGCAAATCATTCACTGAGGTGATAAAAATGGGGGGTATGATCGAGGAGGGTTTGAAGGCCAACAAGATCATGAGTTACTCGGCACTGAAAGCCACCACTCAGGCTATCCAAAGTGGTACTGGAGGAGTACTGGGAAAGAAGAGGAGAGAGGAAGTTGCGGCCGTCGAGTCCGGGGCATGGTTCAAAAATAGAGGCCCCGCACCCCAATATAGCCCACCCCAACCTCACCACCAAAATTACTCTCACAACCCATATAGCCACCCACAACATTACTATCCCGCACCTGATCCCCATTTTACTGTCCACCATGCACAATCCTATTCCGCACCTCCCGCTCATGCACCATGGCGTGCACCAAACCCCCAGAACAATCATCCACCCCCAAGAGCTTACAGAAACCCCTCGGGCGCGAGTTTCCGTCCGAACCGGGCATTCAGGGGCGACAGGGCGCCGAGGCCAAAGACTTTCACTCCCTTAGGAGAGTCTTACACTAGTCTGTTCCACCGGTTCAAGCAGGTAGGGTTGCTGAATCCGGTTGAAGCTAAGTTGCCAAACCCTCTTCCGAAGAACCTGGACCATTCAGTAAATTGTGCCTACTGCTCGGGATGTCCGGGACATGATACGGAAAAGTGTTGGAGGCTGAAGACGGCCATCCGGGAGCTCATTGACACCCCGCAGGATCGAGGTCCGGACTCCAACGAGCCCAACATCAACCAAAACCCGCTCCCGACTCATCGTGAGACCAATATGATCGAGTTGGTGCGGGCGGAGAAGGAAAGGAGAAAGCCTCTCGGACCGTAATGATGATTAGGTCTAGCGGGGCGAGGAACGAGAAAAGGGCCAAGGCGTGATGAGTCGCCCGGTTGCAAGAAAGACATACCGGGAGAATCGGAAGCGAGGAAAGGAAAGTGTGAACGAAGTACGGTGAAGCCGGCCAAGATAGTTGTACCGGGGGCAACAATCAAGCCCATCTTGACGGTAGCGGGCGTTCGAATGGATCCTTTCATCATCCAACCGGCAACACGGCTGCCAGAGTAACTGATAGCCGGGCTGTACCATGGAATTATGCTCGAATTACAACGACCTACGGAGGAAAGGAGGTGAAAGAGGAAGTTTGTGAAGCCCAGGGTTGACCCGCTCGGGGAGATGTTTTGCCCTGCGGAATTGAGGAAGACCACTCCGGCAGTATTGAAAAAGCCGGTCACCGATGAAGAAGCGGAAGAATTCTTGAAAAAGATGAAGCTGCACGACTACTCCGTCTTAGAGCAGTTGAAGAAGACTCCGGCGCAAATATCATTGCTATCCTTGCTGATACATTCGGAAGAACATCGGCAAGCATTGATGAAAGTCCTGAATGAGGCACATGTACCGGATAAAATCTCAGTGAGCCATTTGGAGAAGATCACCAATCGGATCTTCGAAGCAAATCGGATCACCTTCACCGATGACGAGTTGCTTGAGGAAGGCACTGAGCATAACAGGGCTTTATATCTTACGGTGAAGTGTGAAGAGGCGGTGGTTACCAAAGTCTTGGTCGATAATGGGTCCAGTGCTAACATTTGCCCTCTCTCTACACTGGGCAAATTAAAAGTAGACATCGGCAGGGTACGCGAGAACGGGGTATGTGTTCGAGGGTTCGACGGAGGAGGTAAAGCGTCGGTTGGTGACATAGTGCTAGTCTTGACAATTGGGCCAGTGGAGTTCACCATGGAATTCCAGGTGCTGGACATGGTGGTGTCATATAACCTCCTAATAGGGCGACCATGGATTCACGCCGCAAGAGCAGTTCCGTCCAGCTTACACCAGCTCGTCAAGTTTGAATGGGACCAGCAGGAGATCGTCGTCCATGGAGAGAACGATCCACAATCAAGCACCATCATTCCCTTTGTTGAAACAGAAGAAGACGTTGGGCCATGGGTATATCAAGTCTGCGATGTGGTGCCCGCCCACCGAGTTCCGGAAGGGGAATGTATTCCCGGCGACAGAACAATTATTGCGGATGTCATGGTGGCGCATGAAATGTTGCGACATGGTTTCGTACCCGGTAAAGGGTTAGGTGCATCTCTGCAAGGAATTATACAACCGGTATCGGTGGTCGAGAACTTGGGAACCTTCGGCTTGGGATTCCAGCCAACCTCAGAGGACATCCGGCGAGCAAAGAAGAGTAAGCAAAAGACATGGGTGCTCTCAAAGCCTGTTCCACGCCTTTCCCAATCTTTTGTCAGGTCCGGAGCAAGAGGACATCCAGCGCCAAAGATTCCCGGTCCTACGATCAGGCCAGACGAAGAGTTCTTCAGGAAGTTCGAAAACCTATTCACAGATGTATGTATGCTCGAGGACGGTGAAGGATCTAGTCACGCCGAGATACAATTTGTGGGACCAAAGGCAAAGCTGAATAACTGGAAGGCTACTCCTCTCCCTGTCCGGAAGGAGTCTTGGTAGTTTGTCTTGGATTGTTTTTCTTTCGAAATTTTGTGTTGGGGGTTTGTCCCCGGAGTAAAATCCCGTTGTTTTGTTCATTTTTGATTTAAGTTTGCAGTTTGTTTTCCCTTTGTACAATTCCCATCAATGAAATTTGGTTCCTTCGTGTCTAATTTTGTTTATCTTTTCTTCTTTTTACTTTTCTGAACAGCCTTCTTGCAACCGATCTTAATGATATGGCGTGCTTAAAGATTAATCAACCCAGTCTAGAAAGTCAATCGGGTTTGGAAATAATAACACATGAAATAAGAAGTGACGAGAGTGAGTCGGAGTACGGCGATGATGAAGCCGTAGAAGAAATCGGTGAAGAATTAAGTCACTTCGAGGAAAAGCCCAAACCGAATTTAAATGATACTGAGGCCGTTAATCTAGGGAATGCGGATGACGTCAAAGAAACCCGGATAAGTGTCCATATTGAACCCAATCTGAGAGAAGAATTGGTCAAAACACTCATGGAGTTTAAAGATATTTTCGCATGGTCGTACGACGACATGCCAGGACTCAGCACTGATCTAGTGGTTCATAGATTACCCACCGATCCGGCATATCCTCCCGTCAAGCAAAAGCTGCGGAAATTCAAGACGGAGATGAGTGTGAAGATTAAGGAGGAGGTAACCAAGCAGTTGCAGGCGAAAGTCATTCGTGTCACTCGATACCCTGAATGGTTGGCTAACGTAGTACCGGTGCCAAAGAAAGACGGAAAGATCAGGGTATGCGTGGACTATCGCAATCTCAACAAGGCAAGTCCTAAGGATAATTTCCCACTTCCCAATATCCATATCCTGATTGATAATTGCGCCGGACGCGAAATTGGATCCTTTGTGGATTGTTATGCGGGATATCATCAGATTTTGATGGATGAAGAGGACGCAGAAAAGACGGCTTTTATCACACCGTGGGGGACTTATTGCTACCGAGTGATGCCGTTTGGTTTGAAGAATGCGGGAGCAACATATATGAGGGCGATGACTACGGTATTCCATGACATGATACACAAGGAAATTGAGGTGTACGTGGATGACGTGATCATAAAATCTAGGCGCCAAGAAGACCATGTTGCTGACCTCAGGAAGTTCTTTCAAAGACTCCGAAGGTACGACATCAAGCTTAATCCGGCCAAATGCGCATTCGGAGTTCCATCGGGAAAGCTGCTAGGATTCATCGTCAGCCGACGGGGCATTGAGTTGGACCCATCCAAAATCAAGTCCATTCAGGAGTTACCCCCGCCGAAGAATAAAACAGAGGTAATGAGTCTGTTGGGAAGGTTGAATTACATCAGCAGGTTTATTGCCCAACTTACAGCAAACTGTGAACCCATATTCCGTCTGTTGAAAAAAGACGCCGCGATAGAATGGACGACAGAATGTCAGGAAGCGTTTGACCGAATCAAAGGGTATCTGTCCAATCCACCCGTACTAGTTCCGCCTGAACCGGGCAGACCCCTGATTCTTTATCTGACGGTCTTGGAGAATTCGTTTGGCTGCGTACTGGGGCAGCATGATCTTACTGGCAGGAAGGAACGGGCCATTTACTACCTCGGTAAGAAGTTCACAGTCCACGAGGTCAAGTACACTCATCTAGAAAAGACATGTTGCGCCCTGACTTGGGTAGCCCAAAAGCTGAAACACTACTTGTCTTCTTACACCACTTACCTCATTTCACGTCTGGATCCGTTGAAGTATATTTTCCAGAAACCTATGCCTACGGGGAGGTTAGCAAAATGGCAAATATTACTTACGGAGTTCGACATCATATACGTGACAAGGACGGCTATGAAAGCTCAAGCCCTGGCCGATCACTTAGCTGAAAATCCCGTTGATGACGAATACGAACCTTTGAGGACGTATTTTCCAGATGAGGAAGTATTGCAAATTGATGGGTTGGAATTAACTGAGGATCCGGGGTGGAAGCTTTTCTTTGACGGAGCGGCGAACGCAAAAGGAGTCGGAGTAGGGGCTGTGCTTATCTCTGAAACAGGACATCATTATCCTGTTACTGCTCAACTGCGTTTTCATTGTACCAATAACATGGCTGAGTACGAGGCATGTATCTTGGGGTTGCGGTTAGCGGTGGACATGGATGTACAGGACGTCTTGGTCTTGGGGGACTCGGACCTTCTGGTACATCAGATTCAGGGAGAATGGGAAACCAGAGATTTAAAGCTTATCCCATATCGTCGGTGTTTGCATGATTTGACCAAACGCTTTCGATCGGTAGAATTCAGGCACATCCCGAGGATGCATAATGAGGTTGCCGACGCGTTGGCTACTTTAGCGTCAATGCTACATCACCCGGACAAGGTTCGTGTCGATCCGTTACATATCCAGGTCCGGAATCAACATGCTTATTGTAACGTGATAGAGGAAGAGGTGGATGGTGAGCCATGGTTTCATGATGTCAAGGAATACCTCAGGTTAGGAGTATACCCAGAGCAAGCAACTGGAGATCAAAAGCGAGCCATTCGGCGGTTGGCGAACGGATTTTTCCTTAGTGGAGGGGTGCTGTACAAAAGAACTCCAGATTTGGGATTGTTGAGATGTATAGATGCAAGTCAAGCTGCAACAGTGATGATGGATATACACTCGGGAGTTTGCGGACCACACATGAGCGGATACGTATTGGCAAAGAAGATTCTTCGAGCAGGATACTATTGGCTCACTATGGAGCGGGATTGTATAAGTTTCGTGCGAAGATGCCATCAGTGTCAGATACACGGAGATTTGATTCATTCTCCGCCGACCGAATTGCATACAATGTCCGCACCATGGCCGTTTGTCGCATGGGGTATGGATGTTATTGGACCTATTGAGCCTGCAGCTTCCAACGGTCACAGGTTCATTCTAGTAACGATTGATTATTTTACCAAGTGGGTGGAGGCCAAAACATTCAAATCAGTGACCAAGAAAGCAGTGGTGGACTTCGTACACTCCCACATCATTTGTAGGTTCGGAATTCCGAAGATGATCATTACAGATAATGGTGCAAATCTTAACAGTGGATTGATGAAAGAGGTATGTCAACGGTTCAAGATTACACACCGAAATTCCACACCGTATCGCCCAAAAGCAAATGGTGCGGTCGAGGCAACAAACAAGAACATAAAGAAGATATTGAGGAAAATGGTAGAAGGATCTAGGCAATGGCATGAAAAGCTACCATTCGCGCTGTTGGGTTATCGCACTACCGTCCGGACTTCGGTAGGTGCAACTCCTTACTTGTTGGTATACGGGACCGAAGCAGTAATACCCGCAGAAGTTGAGATTCCGTCCCTCCGAATTGTCGCTGAAGCTGAGATTGATGACGACGAGTGGGTCAAAACCCGATTAGAGCAATTGAGCTTGATTGATGAAAAGAGATTGACAGCAGTATGTCACGGCCAATTGTATCAAAAGAGAATGGCGAGAGCATATAACAAGAGGGTACGTCCCAGGAGATTTGAAGTGGGACAGCATGTGTTGAAGAGAGTTCTACCACATCAGGCCGAGGCGAAAGGCAAGTTCGCTCCAAATTGGCAGGGACCTTTTGTGGTGACTAGAGTATTATCCAACGGCGCTCTATGTTTGACTGATGTCGAGGGAAGATGCACCGATATGGCTATCAATTCTGATGCAGTCAAGAGATATTATGTGTAATTCTTTAATGCATTCGTCAACGTTTGGTTTCGTTTGTGTGTACTTGGCATTTTTCGGAGAATGAAATGACAGAGGCAATTTTTCTACTACCCAAACACTTTAACCTTTGTTTCCCCATTTGAGCCTTAATTATTCTTTCATATACCCTCTTTCGGAATCATCAAGGAAGATGTGTAACAGAATAGAAAAGAAACAAAGAAGTAATACAAGAAAAAGTGAACTACGTTCGACCTGATTCCTCAAGAAGGATACGTAGGCGCCACACGGCTCGGTCATAATAAAATAAAAATCAAAAAATCCCCCAAGCAACAAAACTGGGGCAGAAGTCATTGTTTCGTTGGAAAGATAGTGTGGATTCCGAAAGTTGTAATAAGCTAACCGTTGAGGCTAAACCCCTTTCTTCGGCCTCACGCGCAGAAACCATATCAAAAACCAGAAAGACCTCTCGATCAGTATTTGAGAAGTGCCAAGGCATGTGAATGAAAGCCAAGAGTGACATCCCGACCCTCGATTGAATTCAGGATGCACAAGCCGAAAGGGGATAACGCTCTAGAGGGAATCTCAGGGATGATACCCCGCCGCAAGGAAAGAAAGCATAAATGAGAGAGTCTTAACGGTGAAAACCTTCGCGGGCACCTTAAGGCGAAGGAAGTTGAGAGAAGTAAAATGAGAGAGTCTTACGGTGAAAACCTTTACGGGCACCTTAAGGCGACGGGAGATAGAGAGAAATGAGAGAATCTCATTAGTGAAAACCCTTTGAAGGGCACCGTGAGGTGACAGGACGAGATGGTTACAAGATGTCCGCATGAGACAAGGTTGGGACACCCGTTTACCTCTAGCAGGACGCGGTATCAGAAAGTGATTGACATGAATAGACTGGGTAGTTTAATCTCAAAGGCGCGGCATAACATTGGATCAGGCACACATTCAGATAAGTTTTCCTATTTTTGAGTTCAGAAAAGTTTTTCTCTTCTTTTGTCATTTGCGGTCAATATTCTTTTCTTTTCTTTCATTTTCGAAAATTGATTTTTCAAAGCTTACTACCAAGTCTCCCAAAGCAGTATATTGAAAGTGAATAGGCATGGAACAAGGCAATGAGACAGAAGTCGTTACGATAGTGAGATTGGGATGACAGGTTGAGTGGAAGGTTCGCAAGAATTATGGAGTATGATGGACACATGTGGCATGTCCGAAAGATGATTTCACGCAACAGATCACCGGCTAAAAAGAGTCGGACCAAACCAAAGAGTGGGATAAAAGGAAAGATGAGAGGTCGTTCGTGGAAAAAGCATCTTCCCAAGCAAGCGTCAACGTCGTCCTCAAAGTTCGAGAGAGGCCAAGCAGCTGAAAGAGAATGGCCTCGACAAGAGTGGCTCGACCACTCGCGGCGTTTTGAAACTAACAATTTTTCTTTGATTTAAAGCAGGAAAAGAAGGTCCGACGGCAGAAAAGCATACCGTCCAGAAGTTTATCACACTGGGGCAGAAAATTTTCTCCTGTTGCGAAAATTTTCTGGAAAGCAAGACTCAGAGGATAAGTGTAGAAAGCAACACAAGATGGGGTGATCTTTGAGCCGGGTATCATCCCCAGCAGCTATTGGAAAAAGAAAAATGGCTTCGAGATTCCCCCAGCAGCATTACATCCTATAATTTGCTCGAGGAGGCAAAAGCGTGAGTCCCAAAAGAGGTAGGGGACGAAGGAAGAGAATGAGGGTTGAAGGAAACGAAAAATACTTCCTCAGCAGCATCACCCCCCAGCAGGCAAGTAAACAGTTCCAAAAATGTCCCCAGCAGTCAGAAGAAAAGTAACACGACCTAGGGGAAAGCAATTCCAAGACAGGATAATTCAGAAGAGAAGGTGGTCCGAGAGGTAATGCAGGAACAAGGATATGGTACAAAGGGCAAAGGAAGGTCATCGAGATAGGAGGAAATCAGTGAAGTAGTAGTTGAAGTCAGGGAGCCCGCCTGGAGAATGGAGTGGCGATTTAATTTTGAAGTTATAGTTGAAGTCAGGGAGCCCGCCTGGAGAATGGAGTGGCGATTTAATTTCGAAGTTGTAGTTGAAATCAGGAAGCCCGCCTGGAGAATAGAGTGGCGATTTAACTTTGAAGTTGTAGTTGAAGTCAGGGAGCCCACCTGGAGAATGGAGTGGCGATTTAATTTTGAGGTAGTAGTTGAAGTCAGGGAGCCCGCCTGGAGAATGGAGTGGCGATTTAATTTTGAAGTCGTAATTGAAGTCAGGGAAGCCCGCCTGGAGAATGGAGTGGCGATTTAATTTTGAAGTAGTAGTTGAAGTCGGGGAGCCCGCCTGGAGAATGGAGTGGCGATTTAATTTTGAAGTTATAGTTGAAGTCAGGGAGCCCGCCTGGAGAATGGAGTGGCGATTTAATTTGGAAGTTGTAGTTGAAGTCAGGGAACCCGCCTGGAGAATGGAGTGGCGATTTAATTTTGAAATAGTTGAAGTCAGGGAGCCCGCCTGGAGAATGGAGTGGCGATTTAATTTTGAAGTTGTAATGGAAGTCAAGGAGCCCGCCTGTAGAATGGAGTGGCGATTTTATTTTGAAGTAGTAGTTGAAGTCAGGGAGCCCGCCTGGAGAATGGAGTGGCGATTTAATTTCGAAGTTGTAGTTGAAATCAGGAAGCCCGCCTGGAGAATAGAGTGGCGATTTAACTTTGAAGTTGTAGTTGAAGTCAGGGAGCCCGCCCGGAGAATGGAGTGGCGATCTGTTTTAGTTTGTTAGAGGAAAGCGGTAGAATGTAACAGAAATCTTCGGCATGAATCCAAGTTCGTAAGAAGAGACGAAGCATCAGAAGGAACGCCAAGTCAGACAAGATGGCAAGGAGCGCGACAAGATCAAGTTAAAAAGGATAGATAAGAATTTGTAGTACTGTAACCTAGTCTAGCTTCTTGTTTTTGTTTCTTAGCACGGTGTAACGAGGAAATCAGTTAAGCAGTGGTAACAGCAATAACAGCGGCAACAGCAGTAACAGCGAGATCGCAACAGGCATGGTAGTCCCAACTACCAGAACTTCCCGAACTACATTGACCTGATTCCCTTTTAGCCAGGGATATGTAGGAGACCTTTGAAGCAAGGTTCGGTCAAAACTTTTCCAAAATGCTTCATACGGAGTGTTCGGATAGGCAAAAATCGCTTATATCCGCTCATTTATCTTTGCACGAAAACTCGGCGTGTTTACGCGCAAAGAGGGGCAGCTGTGAGCACGTGATTTTTGCCTTACTCGAGAAGTACTCCCAGAAAATTCAAAATAAAAATAGTTTCGTGTTGGGCATGATTTGTGTGATTTTGTGTTAATTTTATCTTTTGTGTGCACGTTTATTTATTTAAATTAAAAAATACAAAATATATGCTAGGCTTTGCATTTTCAGTGTTTGATATCGAAGTCATGTGATTTACATTTTTGGGTGATATGTAATTGTGTGCGTTAGTTGTAGTAAGAACAGCGGTGTTATAGGTTGATATATATACATATGCGTGTATATATATATATATGTATATATACATATATATATATATATATATACACATATGCACATAATACCTCATGAAGATCCGAGCTGGGCCAAATTTAGTCTAAAAGCCAGGCCCAAATGAATTGCCTCTGATCTGGCCCAAATATCCGTCCAGCCTCAGCCTATGTAACACTTGATCTGGACCGTTGGATTTTATTATCCAACGGCCCAGATTAATCCTTTAATTCTAATATGCATTCAGCCTATGACTTGACCAAACGACACCGTTTGGTTTAAGTGAGAAGATCCTGATCGTTGATCAAGTTTGATCCAACGATCGGGATTTAACTACTCAAAACGTATATAAACCCATTTCCATACCCCGCCCCCCCAAGCCAGACCCCCCCTCTCCCTTCGTCTCCCAAAGGTCCTTAGAGACCAGGCGTAACGCCGCCGTCCGCCACCTTGCGCCGCCTGCCGGAAATCGCCTCACGGCGGTTCCGGTAGGCCAATCACCACCAAACCAACGCCAAAACCTTCCCCTCACCTCCCCCATCACGATCCCAACCTCCATTAACCTCGAATCATGCCGGAGCTCCTCGAATCTTCATTTGAAGATTCGAGTCAAACTCGAACCTATGCCAAATCACCCCAAATTCACACCACGGTCTCCTCACACCTCCCCCACACTCCCATTGACATTGGTTTGCTTCGAATCTAACCAAAAATACAAAAGCCCCAAATCCGAGCCCAAGAACCCTAATTTTTGAAGTAACTCAATTCAAGCCGGGTTAGCCGCAATTGAAGTCCAAGGGACTTTAGTCTAGGTGTTCTCAATCGAGAACATCCTGATTAAAGCCCGTTTGGCTTCAATATTTCCAAATTTTGGTTCGAAGCTTGGTTGGCAGTTTTCTTATGAGGTATTCGTTCCTTCTTTGTTCGTTTTAATTCGATTGTGTGAATATGTGTGTGTTTTATTCATTGTTTCAATTTCTCATGCTTTTAATTTCTCATACCCGTTGGTCTGCTCTTCTCATTTGAGGCCTTTTATTTGGCCAATTCCCTCTGTTTTCAGTAGTTAAATTGAATCATAGGTTCAATGTGATTAATGTCGTCAACAATCCAAATTTGTTTGTGTAATTTGCCCTGGCCTGCCCGTATGCAAGTGTGGGATTTGGTTACTGTTTGATTCAGATTAGAGGGAATTAATTGGTTGTAGTTAACAGACTAATTGTTTAATCACACACACATACAAGGGCTAGTGGAACTGAGCACAGCAGGGCATCCCACTGAACACTGCCACCAGCATTGTTTAATGCTGAGTCCATACTTTGGACAGTAGGTAGTGGGGTTCAGGGAATAGGGATGGGCAGAGGGGAGTCAGGGTAGGGGGTAACCTTAGTTTAACCTGCTGGCCAGCCAAAGTAGAGGAGATTGGCTATAAAGAGGGGATATTCATACATGTATGGGGGGAGAGACATTGATAGAGATTCATAGAGACACTTGAGAGCATCTGTGATAAGCAAAAATACCTGGAGAGAACATAGACATACAGTAGAGATTTTCAGAGTACCTGGAGAGAAAGTAGGAGCAGGGGTTCATTTCCTTATACACATAAAGGATACAGAAAAGAAAACTACTGTTCCATTGGCCTGGGTCACTGTTTCGATTGTTTTTGCTTCAGTGATTAAGTGTTTGGCCAGTTTTGGGGTGGTGTTTGTATTCGTGTGGTTGCTGGTTGGATATTGTTTGTTTGCTGCCTGGGTTGTTGATGTTGCAGACATTGTTGTTGTTGCCGTGCATTGGTTGTTGCTGTTACATATCAGTTGGGTAGCTCTTGATTTGCTTTGGTATATTGTTGCTGCCACTGGTGTGTAGTTGTTGCTGTTTGTCTTGGTCGTAGCTGTTACATCTGACTTGGGTAGCTCTTGAGTTGTTTTGGTCTATTGTTGCTGCTCTTGGTCTGTTGGTTGCTGGCTGATCTATAGAGTGCTGCCTGGTTTGGTTTGTTGTTGTTTGTTTCATTAGTTTGTCACTGGTTGTTGGTCTAAGTGACTGCTGGTCCATTGGTTGTTACTGCTTGGTCATTGTTGTTGCTGGTTCAGTATGGTTGAGGCTGGTTTGTAGTTTGCTACTGGTGTATTTAGTTGAGTGCTGCCTGGTTGTTTATTGCTTGCTTGGTTCAAGTCTTAGTCACTGATTCGGTGATTGATAAAGTTCGATTACTGTTGGTCGTTGGGTTGTAGCTGGTTCACTGGTTGTTGTTGCTATTGGTTTACTATTGGTTGTTGTTGGTCTTTGACTGTTGCTGCTCCTGTTACTGTTTCTTGTTGCTATTGCTGCATTGCCATCGCTCACTCTTCCTTGTTCTTCCGCATTCCAGGTACACACCTCTTTTATTGTAGTTCCTTGGTTCGACAAGAATGAAGTTTGAAGCTTATGCATAAAGTCTATTGAAAACATGTAGTCGTCTTATATTCAATTACATTCTGTTAGTCTCCAATTAAGCTTGTATTGTTAGTCTTGGTTATGGAAAAGCGTAGCTAGGCCAAAGATACATTGTCGTTAGATAAGCATGTAAACCTGAATTAGTCTTCGTATCTCTATTCAATCTTCCTTACTCATGTGTGTAATCTCCAAACCTGTTAAATGATAGACCTTATGTTACAAGCAAGATTAGCTAGGGAATTGCTACTCAACGGAACGGCGTAGTTAGATTAAAAAGAGTCGGGGGTGCATTTCATGTGACCCGACCCCAATTTTGGGCAAGAGTAAACAAAGCATGTCAGGAACCACAGGCGCATTTCATGCGGTGTGGTTCGTAGCAAGTTTTAAGTAATTTGGAATCAACTCTTAAGTAAGATACAGTGGGATGTAGTTCGCTTTAGATTTGAATCAAAGGTACGCCTCGCCCAATAATTACACTAATCACATAGCCGTCATAAATGTACATATAAATACTTAGGTTTCGAGATGCGTCGTTTCTTAACGAATATCACGCCCTTCTCAACAATGTAAATAAGTAGTCGATCCGGGCATATATTTTAGTTTTACCTTTTTAAATACGGGTGTGCATTTCATGTGACCCGAATCCAAACCCCGAAAATGTTGAATAAGAATATGTTGAGGATCCGGGTGCATTTCATGTGACGTGATTCGAAAGCATATTTTTAAGCAACTTTCTCTTTCGTAAATCACAACCAATAATAAAAGCGGTAAAAGGGGTATTAACTTGCACTAAGTACATAATTGTAAAAAGCAGATAGATAAGCCAAACACGACAATTGAGCGACCGTGCTAGAACCACGGAATTCGGGAATGCCTAATACCTTCTCCCGGGTTAATAGAATTCCTTATCCGGATTTCTGGTTCGCGGACTGTTAAATAGAGTCATTCTTTTCCTCGATTCGGGATTTAACCGGTGACTTGGGACACCATAAAATCTCCCAAGTGGCGACTCTGAAGTAATTAAAATAAATCCCATCTCGATTGTCCTTTAATTGGAAAAACTCTTTGCATCCTTGCGGGTGCGTAAAAAGAGGTGTGACACTATACCTTTTTTTTTTTTCTTCAGGTCTCGTAGTTTTGATTGAGTTTTTTATTTTATATCTGGTAGTCATATCGAGGCATGACTAATTTGAAGGAGATTAGCATAAATAGGATTATTCTGTATTGTCGTTTACATTTTGATCCCGGTAAGAAAAGTCTTGGGAAAATAATCTCCATCCAGAATTTTAAAAAGTCCTCCCGGCCACATTCACCAAAAATTTTCATATGGTAGTGAACACGATTTGCCAAAACATACTAATTATCAGAATTTTTCATATGGTAATCAGTAATCACTAGGATTTGCCCAAATTATGGTAATTGCAAGAAATTTTCATATGGCGATTATCATGATTTGCCACGAAATGGGCAATCGCCATAATTTTTCATAGAGAATTTTAGCGATCACAGGCATGGGGGAGCAAGGGTGTGGGGTAAAGGTTCGATCGAATCGAGTAGCTTTTGTTCAAATCCTAATATTAATTTTAAGAAATTCATTGAATATATACGAATTATAAATTTAGAACCCATTAACTTAAGGGAGATCAGTTTTCGTAAATTTTTTTTAAAGGTTAATACTTAAATAATGGTCCTAAAAAGGTTCACCCAACGTAATTTTCTAAAATTTTAATTTAGGGCACATAAGGCTCATTAAAGTGAGAAGTTTCTTATTAAATTTTTTTCAAAGTTAAAACCCATAATTTTGATTAATACGTAATTAATAAATCATTTTCGTACCACCGTAATCTTTGACGGGGATTTTAAACAGTGAACATATGGTGGGGTAGGCGAAGATAATAATGACACGTTGTGGGGGGAGAAAGAAAAGGAATCAGGAAAGAATGCTCCTCCTATAATTGGTAGTTGGACCCTTTGCCAGCAAACAATTATCCCCTACCACCTCCCAACAGATCATGTTGGCCTCTTTCCCTCACGTGTGGGGTGGATGTCCACTCACATTAATTTATTAACAAATTAAATTGATTATTATCTATAATTCTATTTCTGCATGTCTTGATAAATAAGACTTGTATATTTTTAGGGGTTAAATTTGGTATTCCAAAGTTTTATTAGCAATATTAATGGAATATGGCCATTAATAGCCATGGACATATTGCGCTTAATATAATGGAATATAGGAGAAATTTTAAAAATAGCCAGATTTATAATTGGTTATTAAAAAATAGTCCAATTTTAAAAGTAATCGAAATTTAGCCACTTTTCATATAAAGATAAATTTGAGCGAAAATATTATTTAAAATCTAAAAAATACGTCCGCATATTATGTGGGAGTTCCAGCATAAGTATGCTTGAACTCCTGCATATTATACGGGAGTTCCAGGATAACTATGCTGGAACTCTCGTATAACATGCGAGAGTTCAAGTATAATTATGCTGGAACTCCCGCATAATATACCGGAGCTTCAGCAAGTATAAATGTCCTGTATAATATACTGGAGTTTTGAGCACCGGTGCTCCAGTCTCTCGTATATTATACAGGAGTCATCAAAGTATACCAGTCCAACATATATGTTGGAGTTCGTATACAAATGCACCAAATTCTCATATATCAATTATACGGGATCGGTCTCTGTTGTAGCAAAATAGTGGTTATTTTTCATTGACTTAGTAAACACTAGCTATTTTTAATTGATCAATACAAAAACTGTCTATCTCGTACTGTTTTGACTGGAATATATATGAGGTGTGTGTAAACGGGCTGGGATATTAGGTTTACTTGAGAGGTTTTGACATAGTTACCCACAAAAATAAAACTATTTACCATTGTCTACCCATTTATTTTCCTACCCATAAACTAATTACATTTCCTACCCATAGTAGGTTTTGTGAAAAGTTTTTTCTTTATTCTCCAATCCTTTTTTATTTCTATGCTTCTTTTCTTTTATTTTTTATTTTTTTTCTTTTCTCCTTTTTTCTTTTTCTTTTTTCCTTTTCTAATTTCATTTAACTTCTGTTTTTTATATTATTTTTCCCTTCATAATCTAATTTCGTTTACTGTTTTCACTATTTGCTATTATTCTTTTTTAATATTATTACTAAAGAAAAATTAAATTGTGCATCAACTAAATGTAGTTAATGCAACCAAAAAAATATTAACTAACATATGATACCGATGTAGTATATAGCGATACCAACAGGGTATACAATTATGCACAAAAAGTTAAAAAAATTTAATTCAATTATTAAACTGAAATAATATGAGTTGTCAAAAAAATTTAAAATTCTAAAAGGACCTAATTGTAAGAGTATACAATTACATCATATAGCATATTATAAAGTTTTTTTTTATGCATTTTCGGTTTGCCCCTCACGCTTGGGTAAAGGCTTGAAACAAATCAAAAGGGAAAAAACAAGAGAATTTACGGGTAATAGTATACTATTATAGCATATTATATACTATTACAGCATATTGTTTTAATATCTTGCATATTATTACAGTATACCATAATATACTGTATACTATAATAGTATACTGTTGCAGTATAACTATATACTCTTATAGTATATTAGTATACTGTAGCGGTTTCCTATTTTGTAAACTATAGTATAGTGTTGCAGTATAGCTATATACTCCTATAGTATATTTGTATATTATAGCAGTATATTATTGGATAACTGTATTTTTATTCGATTTTCAGCTGAAAATTTCTATCTCAATCACCTAAAATCAACTCCAAATGCTATCAAATTTTAGTATGAAATTTCAGAAGGTACTATACGTAATATTTAATAACATCCACTTTGAATCAAATAAGAAATCTTCAAAATAAATTTTTAAAATTCAATACTTTCAAACCCAACAATGTGGATATTCAAATACACACAAAATTCATATCTGGGAAGCTTAATATCAAACTTCAAGCACCAAAATCACAATCATATTTTGAAAAATAACTCGAACAAGGAAAAAGAATTACGAAAAAAATTGAATTTGTAAGGATGGAGATAGTGTTTTGTGGCGATGAAAGGCATTCAATAGGTGATAATCTCATTCAACAAGAGAAAATTAAACTACATGCACGTAATGAGTTAATTGAAACGTAATTTGTAAATATTGAGCAAACCTCTTTTATTGTATACACAAAATCATCACATTAACTAAATAAATAATGCTATTCCTTACCCATTAATTTATTAATATTTTAATTTGTGAATATCATAAAAATATTTTTTATTAGATAAAAAAATTTAACTTATGAAAATAAAAGCAAGAACAAAGAGAGGAAATTGATGAAGAGAGAAATAAAAATGTTTCTTACTTTGTATTGAAATAAAGAAGATTAAGCGTGGGTTGGGTATATGTTCATTTTTCCAGAAGTCTTTAGATACTTTCTTTATGATTAGACGGGTAATAATTTTATATGGAATATGTATATTGAGTAATTACTATCCAAATAGGTAAATCAGATAATTATTTTGGGTTTGATGAATAATTAGTGTAGTTGCTCTTTACTTGAGCCCGCAAAACTCGTCGTAAATCCGTCTTTGAATTGACTAAAATATTCCTCCAAATAAATTTAAAATTGTTAAGAATAGAATTCTACTTGGAGTGAATGTCTATCTTGTGGAGAGTTTTACTTTGTGACTAAGTCATAATTTCTCCTATAAATAGAGGGTCTTACCCCATTGTAAATCATCCCAAAATTCAATAAGAATTTCCTCTCTCTTTCTCTGCAATATTGCTCTTGTTCTTTTATTATTTCATAACACGTTATCAGCACGAGACTCTACCATCTCAAGAAGCTCTTTCAGAAGATTAAGGTAATTTTTCTCCTCTTTTTAATTATGATTGACATTATGAAAAGAAAGTTCGTTGCCCTTGAAATTTCGGGCAAGAACTATATGACATGGGTGTTGGATGCTGAAATCCACTTAGATGCAATGGGTCTTGGAGACGCCATTAAAGACATAAATAAAGCATCCACCCAAGATTGTGCTAAGGCCTTGATTTTCTTGCGCCATCACCTTGATGAAGGGTTGAAAATTGAATATCTCACAATCAAAGATCCACTTATTTTGTGGAATGGCTTAAAGGAAAGATATGACAACTTAAAGTTGGTCACCCTTCCACAAGCACGATATGATTGGGTTCATCTGAGGCTCCAAGACTTCAAGTCTGGTTCTGAATATAATTCTGCGATGTTCAGAATTACTTCTAAATTGAAACTCTGTGGAGATACTATCAGTGATTATGATATGCTTGAGAAAACGTTTACAACGTTCCATGCCTCCAATATGGTTCTGCAACTGCAGTACAGAGAGAAAGGTTTCAAGAAGTACTCTAAGCTGATTTCTCTTCTTTTTGTGGCTGAGCGAAACAATGACTTGCAAATAACCTAAGTTAAGAGGTTATGTGAAGGCTACTTCAATTTTTTATTCCCCAAGAAAATTGAAAACTTTTTTTTTATTTTTTCGCAACTGACATGCTACGTTGCTAATTGTATGAAAAAAATATTTCAGCATCACAGACAAAAGGCACATGTCCATATGAACAATTACAATTCCCTTTATTATGTCACAAACACCAATACGGATTTCCACTCAATCAAGTAATCATAATTCATTCCTAAAGCCGACTTGATTAAATCTGACACATTAATTGAACAAGTCAATGAGTATATATTTTTTATCCAATTCCGTTTGTATTTTTCTACTGTGCAAGACTATTAAGTCATTCAATGAAAAACATAATTAATTTTTTTATTACTATGTAATTGTTTGTATCATAAACAAAGTTTGTTCGAAATTGCACTATTTATTGAGTTATTGACTTCCCTTTGTCTCTTTTCCTTTATCTTTGAAAATACTTATATTTATTTATATTTTTTTTGTATGTAAATCTATGGGAAGCAAATATGGATATTTCACAAAGCAAACTTGAATCAAATTTCAATTGTAAAAATATTTGTTTAGTTGATTCATGTACAACACATACAATACTCAAAGAGAAGAAATATTTCTCGCATTTAAGTATGTGTAAGGCAGATGTTACTACAATTTCTGGTAGTAGTAAGTTAATTGAAGGCTCTGGAAGAGCTACTATAACTCCGCCTAAGGGAACAATACTTATCATAGAGAATGCAATGTTCTCCTCCAAGTCCAAGAGGAACTTGTTGAGTTTTAAAGATATCCGTCGAAATGGATATCATATTGAGACAATAGATGAGAATAATCTAGAATATCTCATCATTACCAAAAATGCCTCTGGCCAGAAAAGGGCTATTGAGAAGTTACCATCTTTGTCTTGTGGCCTGTATTGGACAAGAATTAGTGCAATTGAGGCACATTCTATTGTAAACCAAAAGGTTACCGATTCCAATACTTTTGTACTTTGGCATGATCGATTGGGACACCCTAGATCAATTATGATGAAACGAATCATAGAAAACTCAAATGGGCATCCATTAAAAAATTTAAAGATTCTTTTAAATGATGAATTTTCTTGCACTTCTTGTTATCAAGGCAAGTTAATTATTAGACCATCACCAACAAAGGTTGGAATTGAGTCCCCTGCGTTTTTGGAACGTATACAAGGGGACATTTGTGGACCTATTCACCCACCTAGTGGGTCGTTCCGATATTTTATGGTCTTGATAGACGCATCCTCTAGATGGTCTCATGTGTGCCTATTGTCATCTCGCAACCTCGCGTTTGCAAAATTAATGGCACAAATAATTCGATTACGGGCACAATTTCCCGATAATCCAATTAAGTCTATTAGACTTGATAATGCTGCCGAGTTTTCATCCCAAGCATTTAATGATTATTGCTTATCAATTGGGATAAAAGTGGAACATCCTGTAGGTCATGTTCACACTCAAAATGGTCTTGCAGAGTCTTTAATTAAACGTCTGCAATTGATAGCAAGACCATTACTCATGAAAACGAGGCTGCCCACTTCTGTTTGGGGTGACGCAATTTTGCATGCAGCAACGCTAGTTCGTCTCAGACCGACAAATTATCATAAATATTCCCCGTTGCAATTAGTTTTGGGTCATGAACCTAATATATCCCATTTAAGAATTTTTGGATGCGCGGTATATGTGCCTGTAGCACCGCCATATCGCACCAAAATGGGTCCGCAAAGAAGGTTAGGAATATATGTTGGGTTTGAATCGCCCTCCATTATTCGCTACCTTGAGCCATTAACGGGAGATTTATTTACTGCACGATTTGCAGACTGTCGATTCGATGAGACACTTTTCCCAAAATTAGGGGAGAAGTTGGTGAAACCAAACGGGAAATTTTGTGGAAAAATCCATCATTATCTCATCTTGATCCACGTGCCTCTATTGTGAAAAAGAGGTAGAAAAGATTATTCATTTGCAGAGAATAGCAAATTAAATGCCCGATGCATTTACGGATATGAAAAGGATAACAAAATCACATATCCCTGCGGAGAATGTTCCAATCCGTATTGATGTCCCTATTGGACAATCTTCTAGTGTCATAGCTAATGAGTCAAAAGCACGACTGAAACGTGGCATACCATTAGGTTCCAAAGATCGAAATCCTAGAAAAAGGAAAATAAATGATCAAAATGACACTATGAAAGAATCTCATGAAGAAATCCACGACTTAATAAATTCTGAGATTCATGAGGAATCCACCGAGCCCGAGACTCAAGAAAATAAGGAACTATCAATAAATCCAATCGATATTGAGACAAATTTGAATCGATTGGATATAGTGGTGGATTATGTCTTTGCATATAATGTTGCATCCATCATTATGCAAGAAAGTGAGGATCTTGAACCTCAATCTGTTGGTGAATGTCGACAAAAACTTGATTGGCCAAAATGGCAAGAAGCAATCGAATCAAAATTGAATTCACTTGCAAAACGTGAAGTTTTTGGGCCTGTAGTCCAAACGCCTAATGGTGTTAAGCCTGTTGACTATAAATGGGTCTTTGTACGCAAGAGAAATGAGAAAAATGAGGTACAAAGATATAAGGCATGCCTTGTTGCACAAGGATATTCACAAAGGCCTGGTATTGATTATGAAGAGACATATTCACCTGTTATGGATGCTATAACATTCCGTTATCTCATTAATTTTGCTGTCCATGAAAAACTTGACATGCATTTAATGGATGTGGTTACTGGCTACCTTTACGGCTCACTTGATAATGAGATATACATGAAAATTCCCGAGGGCTTCAAAATGCCTAATAATTCAAAATTCCGGAAAATATTTTCAATCAAATTGCAAAGATCTTTGTATGGTCTAAAGCAATCAGGACGAATGTGGTATAATCGTCTTAGTGAGTATTTATTAAAGGAAGGCTATATAAATGATGTTATTTTCCCATGTGTTTTCATAAAGAAAACAACATCGAAATTTGTTGTACTTGCCGTATATGTTGATGACATAAACCTTATTGGAACTCCTATAGAACTCCAAAAGGCAATTGATTATTTAAAGAAGGAGTTCGAGATGAAAGATCTCGGAAAGACAAAATTATGTCTTTGTTTGCAAATTGAAATATTTTGGACTGGAGGGAGTATTAACAAGTAATAAGCAAACGAAATTTTTGTTCATCAATCTACCTACATAGAAAAGGTACTGAAACGATTTTACATGGATGGAGCACATGCATTAAGTACTCCGATGGTTGTTCGATCACTTGATGTGAACAAAGATCCATTCAGACCTCAAGAAGAGAATGAAGAGCTACTTGGTCCTGAAGTACCATATCTTAGTGCAGTTGGTGCACTAATGTATCTTGCCAATACTACAAGGCCCGACATAACTTTTTCAGTTAATGTCTTAGCAAGATATAGCTCTGCTCCCACAAGGAGACATTGAAATGGGATCAAACACATATTGCAGTATCTAAAAGGGACTACCGATATGGGCTTATTTTATGGCAACAATTGCAGTCCCGATCTTGTTGGTTATGCTGATGCTGGGTATTTATCCGACTCACACAAGGCTCGATCTCAAACAGGTTATGTGTTTACCTGTGGAGGCACTATATCGTGGCGATCGACTAAGCAATCAATTGTGGCTACTTCATCTAATCATGCCGAGATAATTGCTATTCATGAAGCAAGTCGAGAGTGTGTGTGGTTGAGGTCTATAATACATCTTATTCGAGATAAATGTGGTGTGAAATATGACAAGTTACCCACTATTTTGTATGAAGACAATGCAACATGCATAGCTCAACTGAAGGGAGGATTTATAAAAGGAGATAGGACAAAGCACATTTCACTAAAGTTATTTTTCACACATGATCTTCAAAAGAATGGTGATATTAATGTGCAACAGATTCGTTCAAGTGATAATATGGCTGATTTGTTCACTAAATCTCTACCGACGTCAACCTTCGAGAAGCTAGTGTACAAGATCGGGATGCGAAGGCTTAAGGATGTGAATTGATGCTCTCATCAGGGGGAGTTAATGCGCGTTGCACTCTTTTTCCCTTACAAGGTTTTGTCCCACTGGGTTTTCCCTGCGAGGTTTTTAATGAGGCAACCAAAAGGCGTATTATTAGATATGTGTACTCTTTTTCCTTTTCTAGATTTTTTTCCATTGGATTTTATTTTAGTTAAGGTTTTAATGAGGCACATTACTTATTGAGTAGACATTCAAGGGGGAGTGTTAAGAATAGAATTCTATTTGGAGAGTTTTACTTTGTGACTAAGTCATAATTTCTCCTATAAATAAAGGGGTCTTACCTCATTGTAAATCATCCCAAAATTCAATAAGAATTTCCTCTCTCTTTCTCTGCAATGTTGCTCTTGTTCTTTTATTATTTCATAACAAAAATCGTATATTCGAAGTCAATCTATTTGGAGAGGGGGAAGTTGCACAACAATTGGTTGTAACAGAAAAAGAACACATGGCAGAGATGATCTGGCATATTTATTCAGCAATTTAAGCAAAAAAAAAAAAAAAAAAAATTGGCTATCCTTTAATAAGCATTAATGTTGAATTGTTGATAGTTAGACTTCAAAAACTTCATCCTAGAAGTTGTGGGAAACAAAGTACATATAGACAACTCATGTGCCAAAATGAATCTTTAGACGTGCATAACTATACGGTTGTCACCACGAAGCTTTATCAAGTTTGGCCTTTTTCCTCTTTAAAAAACACTTTTCATAAAAACATATATATAAGAAAGAGACCGTCGTAAATTGTCGTGAGACGGATATGATTTTTTTTTTGTAATCAAAAGTTTTAAATTCGAAATCTGAAAATAAAAAATTAAAAAAATTCTAGTAGAAAGTAATTCCTTCTTTAATAAGGTCTTAAATGATCGTAAATCATGATATGCTGGAGCCAAAATGAGAACCAAATACGGAATGAGAAACTCCAAACAATTATTTTTGCTGAAGAAAATAATTTTTTCTTTGATTCAAAAACTTTCGGTGGTGATGGATCTAATTAATTAAGAATAGAGTGAGTAGTCATAATCACCTCTTCTTGTTGGGAGGTTAAACGTGATCATGAAAAAAATGGGATTCTGTATTGGTGATTCTCGCTGCAATTCAAATAATTAACGTTATTTATTTGTTTTTCTTCCCTTACTGTTTGATTGAATTAAGGTTGCTTTGATCTTGCGATATATGAATTGGGAGAAGTTTTATATTGTGTCTCGTACAACTGACACTAGTTGTATGAGGTGTTTTTGTCTCACAAAATTGTGGACCACAATCTTACACTTAGTTCGCAGAATTCTAGCTCCACAAAATTGTGAGATAAAAAGTTATCTCATACAAGTAATGTAAGTTGTATGAGACACAAAATAAATTTTTTTTATGAATTTGTATCTTTACGGAAATTTGTTTGGGAACTTTGATAATGAGCCTAGAAGAGTAAAGTTCATTATACACATGATCCTTTTCTTAAAAGTAAAGCTCCTAGTGTTTGACTATGATAATTAGCTAACAAATTATTCATGTTTTCTTGATTAATAATTAGTAAAATGTAAAAGTTGAGTAACCTGTAAACCAAAGGATAAGAAATTGAAACGCTAAAACTTTAGTGCTCTATATTTGCTGGCGCTACTTGTTTCGAAACTATTGCAGGGACTTTTAAGTATACCTGTTAAACGGGCCGGGTTGGACCGGTTCCGGACCGGCCCAGACCGGTAGAAACCGGAACCGGCCCGGACCGGTTGCAAAGGGGCCGGGTGGGCTGGGTTTTTAAGGGGTAGGGGTTAGTTCCGGGAAAAAATGTTGAACGGGTAACCGGAACCGGTAGGCCCGGTCCGACAAACAGTAACCTTAACGGTTAAACCGGACTGGCCCGGCCCGGTTCAACGGTCAAAAAAAAAAATTTTTTTTTTTTTTTAAATACAGAAATATGGGGCCCACCCCAAACGGCTATATCAGAAAAAATCCGTTGGCCAACGGATTTATTGAAGTTTTGGCCATTTTTTTTAATTTTTAACACATTTTGAATTTACAAATGTAGCCTTATGTAAATCTATAAATACTCCTCCCCCTTCTTCATTTCTCACTCAAAATTCTCATCTCAATCTCAAATTCTCTCATTCACCTATTCTCTAATTATCTAGTTCAAGACTTCAAGTCTTCAACTTCAAGTCTTAATAATTTCTCATTTCATCTTCGAATTTATTTGGCTCATTTTTGTTGAATAATTGTAGTATTTTATCATTCGGGTTTTGAACTTCAAGTTGGAATATTGGCTTGACGTTTGTTCGTGGTAACATCGAAAATTCGGAATTGCATAACCAAGTGCTCTAATTCGGTGCACTCCCTCCAACTCTTTCTCTTATTAATATTTTAATCGCATATTTATTTTGAGCTTATTTATTCCTTAAATTTTACAATATGTTTAGTGCTGCTAAAAAAGCGTGTAGAAAAGTTACTGGTAGGGGAGTAAAAGTAGAGGTAATTCTTCAGCATCTGGTAGTAATAGCCCAATATCTATTGTTCCCGAAACATCGCCTAATGAAAATATAGATTATGATCAATTACAAGAAGATTATGGAATAGAAGATAATGAAATAGGAAATGAAGAAGAGATATCTGCTACACCTACTAGTGCACCTAGTGCTGGGGTAGGTAGTGTTGGAGTTGGTACAAGGGGTGGTGGTCGTGGGCCTCGTGGGGTAGACCACCTACGGCTCCGACGAGTAATCGTAGAAAAAGAAGTAAGGTTTGGAATTTTTTTGAATTAATTGAAGGTTCTGATAGAGTGAGATGCAAAATTTGTAAAGATTCATTTAAACATTTGACTGGATGAAATTTAGGGGGAACTGGAACGCTTAGTAGGCATATGAGAATTTCACACCCGATAGAATGGGGCCTAGATGGTGATGATAGTCAAACAACTATTAACCCTACTACTGGAGGGTTAGTAAAATATGATAAAATGAAGGATCGTGAGGAATTAGCGAAAATGATTGCTTTAGGTTGTCTACCTTTTCGTTTGCTTCTTCGTCATATTATGTTACGTATATTCAAAGAATATACAATCCATTATTTAAAGGTATACCTAGGAGTACTTGTAGAGTTGATATTTTCAGACTTCACGGACAATATCAAACATATTTACGTTATTTGTTTGAAAAACTTCCTTGTAGAGTATCTCTAACTTCTGATATTGGTCAAGCTGTTAATGGACGTGAATATGTTACTGTTACATGCCATTGGATAGATGATAATATTGTTATGCAAAAACGTATTATTGCTTTTAGATATGATGAAGATCAAAGTCATACCGCTGCATTTATAAGCAGCACTATTTGTGAAGTTGTAGAATTTTATAATCTCAAACAAAAAATATTATGTATGTCTTTTGATAATGCTTCTAACAACACTGCCGCAATTTCAATATTAAAATTGCATTTGCAACCACCTGTTAATGAAACTTTTCATGTTAGGTGTGCATGTCATGTGTATAATTTAATTGTTAAAAGTGGCCTAGATTTATTTTCAACAGAGATTAGTCTTGTTAGAAGAGCAGTTGGTGTAATTCAAGGAAATAATAGACATTCTAGAATAAGGGAATTTAAAGATAAGTGTGTCCAACATAACCTTCAACCCCGATTCATGCCAGAAGAAATAGTTACTAGATGGAACTATACATATTTATTTTTAAAAGTTTGCTATAAATATAGATATCCAATAACTGAAGTTGCTAATGCACATTGTACGAATCCAAGTCGTATGTTAACAATTGATACTTGGGCGGTCATTAATGATGTTGTTAAATTTTTACATAAATTTTATACTGCTATTGTTGAGTTTTCTGGATCTTATTACCCTACTATTGCTATGGGTTTAGTACATATAGCGGAAATTTCTTTTCTACTCTTTGAATTTAAGAAAAAAGAAAAATATACGACTGCTGTGATAAATATGCAAGACAAATTCAAAAAATATTTCTTTTCAATTCCTCCGATTTACTTAATTGGTGCAGTTTTAAATCCTTCAATTAAAATGTCCGATTGTCATCAATTAATGAATGCTTTATATACTTATATGGAGATTGGGGAAACTGAAACCCCAAATTTATATACTTCTATGAACAGTTTAAATGATTATTTACAGCAACTATATAATTATTATGCAAATGTAATTGATATAGCTGCAGGTAATGTTAATAATTCTATTATGCAATGTAGCACTTCTGCTACATTGACTGAAGATGAAGGATTAGATGAAAGTTTTAGTATTTTTTCTACTTTTTCTAACACTCAAACAAGTTGCAGAAACATTGATGAACTTCAATTCTACTTGCAGAAACAAAATGAGCCTCGCACAAAGGATTTTTCACCGTTGGGGTGGTGGCATGAAAATGGAAAGCAATTTCTTGTTCTCTACGCAATGGCTAGGGACGTGATGAATGTGCCAATTTCAACTGTTGCATCCGAGAGTGCATTTAGCCAAGCAAGACAACAACTTGGAGATACGCGTCACTCATTGGGAAGCAATGCTTTGGAAGTTTTAGTATGTATGAGAGATTGGATTAGATTGGAAAGAAGAAATCAAGGACATGAAGATGTTGATCGCCCAGAAGACGAGGAACTTGGAGATATATTAACAAGTGGTCACCCATCCGAATTAAATACTCCAGAAGAAGGCCAATCAGTTCATATTGATTATGATGAACTTTGCAAGGCAATACAAAATATTTGAATTTACTTATTGTTATTTGTTCAAGTCTTAAAGGATGTAAACATTCAATTTGTAAGTTTCAAATTTGAGTTATGAAATATGAAATAAAAGAAGCACTTGCAATTTGCAGCAAGTACAATTTTTCTCATATTCCTTCTATTCTTTAATTTATATTTTAAAGTAATACAAATTCTTAATATAACTTAAATTGAAACTTTAAATTTGAAATTCAAACTTGAATGTTTCAAACTTAATTTCTTAAATTGAAACTTTAATTTTGAAAATCAAACTTAAAGTGTTAAATTGAAACTTTTATTTAGAAATTCAAACTTAAAGGCTTAAATTGAAACTTCAATTTTTAAATTCAAAGTTTCAAACTTAAAGTCTTAAATTGAAACTTTAATTTTTAAATTATAACTTAAACTCTTAAATTGAAACTTTATAAGTCTAACTTAATTTTGAAATACAAACTTAAAGTCTTACATTGAAACTTTATAAGTGCAAGTTTTTCTCATTTACTTTGTGTTCTTTAAATTAATACAAAGTTACAAACTATTAAAATAAATTATAATAGTTATACGAATTTACAAAAAAAAAAAATATAAGACGTTAAACCCAACCCGGCCCGGCCCGGCCCCTTTAACCCGTAACCCGTACGGGTCAATTTTTACCCGAAAATACCCCAACCCGTTAAACCCGCTAAGAAGAAGACCGGAACCGGCCCGGTAAGGAACCCGTCCGGGTTCAAAAAAATTGGGCCCGGACCGGCCCGGCCCACCCGTTAGACACCTTTACTTTTAAGTGTCTTTAACACTGCGTGCGATAAATACGATATCCCGTGTGAAGTATTTTAGATTTTTGGACGAAACTCCTCTCCATTTCTCAGGCCTCATTTGTTTTTTTTAAGATTAAGATGTCTGAATCTGAATACATATCTGAATATCAAGATGTGTATTAAGATTAAGTCATTTGAATCTGAATACACATCTGGATATATTAAGATGTGTATTAAGATCTGAATACCAAAAATTAAGACTGTTTGATTTGTAACATCTGAATGCATAAAATTTATCTTTATTTGAAAAAAATCTAATATTCTATCAATAAAATATATAGTTTAAAATATGAAAGTTGTTGGTAGTGATGGTTAATGGGTGAATGCCGACTAAAGGCGGTGGTTGGTGGTAGTTTTGGTTGATAATGGTGGTTCATGCTAGTAGCTAGTAGTGATTGGTAGTGGTGGCAATTATGATTGATGATGGTGGTGGTAGGTAGTGATAGTTAAGAACGGCGAGTGGTGGTTTGTGATTGAGGAATGTGGTGGTAGGTTATAATGATAGGCGGTGCTGACTGCGGTTGTTAATGGTGATGAGGTGGTTGGTTGTGATAGTTGAGGTGGATAAATGTTGAATGCGAGTGACAATGATGGTGGTCGGAGTGCTGGGATGGTGGATGGTGATGGTCGATAATGAATTCACTTTCTAAGGATACAACTAAAATAATTCATTATATTACTATAAGACTGCTAGAGAAGCTTGAAATAATCTAGTACAGCGATATGATATTTCCAACATTTCTCGAATCAAGTAGAATACAACACATGATACCAACTTATACATAAGACATACGGGCCTATAAGATCAAAATGACCACTCGTACATTGCACATAGGTCGACAAGGTCATACAATCTTTTACGTGCATGACATTTGTCTATAAGCTTCTAAGAATACATAATTTTCATAAAGGTCAGGACAGAGTCCCGCCATACCAAGCAATACACATCTAAATCATACTAACCAAACAAGTAACTCCAAAGCAAATGAAGTGCACCAACATCTTCCACTAAGCTGATAGCCTACTTAGAGGGCTCTCGACCTGCTTATCGGTACATGCAGACATGAAATGCAACGTCCTGAAGAAAAAAGGACGTCAGTACGAATAATGTACCGAGTATGTACGACACATAAATAAGTACATAACAGACATGGAAGAAATATAGAATAAATGATTCAACCTGCAAGTCTGGATAACTCTGTAATTCATGAAATAATTATAGTGTCATGCATATGCATATGAATGTCATGTCGTGCATAAGTACATGTTTCATAATCTCATCAGGCCTCTCAGTGCATCCTATCATATCATCTCATCCACTATGGGCAAAATCATCAACATATACCAGTTGATCGGGTGGTGGTGCGTATATAATACCATAACCTTTCCCATATCTCATATACATATATATACATATACATACGCGTATATAAAATCATCGGGTCATGGGTCACGGTGCATGTATAAATGCATGAAATGCATATGAAATACGTTTAAAAGAATCTCTATGTACGTCATAAGATTATTATGCCTCTGATTAATATCATGAAATAAACGTTACTAACTCACGTATTTTTGAGACCAATGAATATATGATCGAGTAGTATGACACATGGGGAATCAATAACATAAGTATATCTAGTATTTCTATGAATGAAGTTATTTATGGAAACTGTGTATTTGCTTATTTCGTTCGTGTCGTATAGTTCATGCCAAAAAGAAAGAAGGAATAGCCTTATTAACATACCTGAATCGATTCTCTTGACAATTCCTCCAACACACATTAATTGTGACAAAACATGTAACAGCGAGATCGAAATAGATAACAATGCATATCATATTCTTGAGAAGGATTGCACCATAATCCCTTAAAATCGCAAAATTTGGTCGCTATTACGCAGTATAATTTCGTATGAAATTGTGCTTAAGATCCGTTACTTGTTGAATATAACCATCCTTATTTTTTTTGGTCATAGAAACCTCTCGTTACTGTTGAAAATCTTGAGCTAATCACGTTTCTTAAGAATGAAGGTGTGATTCTCAATTCTCATATTCTTATCATTATCTGATTGCAAGAATATTGACAAACCTTAACGAATAGCATACCGCACTTGAGCTACAGATCACAAATATAGACAACAATCATTCTTCAGACTTACCAAAGTTCAGATCTTGTGTGTAACAATTGATGTTGTCACCTATTTAAAAATGACTCTTAGTCATGAATTATGACTAAGAGTCATATGGTTGGTGTAGTGGTTTGATGCCACTTGTGATTTTGATGTTATCCAATAATTAATTAATTCAATTATGTTATGAAATAATAAAAGAAGAAGAACAATATTGCAGAAAAAGAGAAAGAGGGAATTCTTATTAAATTTTGGGATGATTTACAATGGGATAAGACCCCTCTATTTATAGGAGAAATATGACTTAGTCACAAAGTAAAACTCTCCACAAGATAGACATTCACTCCAAATAGAATTTTATTCTTAACACTCCCCCTTGAATGTATACTCAGTAAGTAATGTTCCTCATTAAAACCTTAACTAAAATAAAACCCAATGGGAAAAAAAATCTTGAAAAGGAAAAAGAGTACACATATCTAATAATACGCCTTTTGGTTGCCTCGTTAAAAACCTCGCAAGGAAAACCCAGTAGGACAAAACCTTGTAAGGAAAAAAGAGTGCAACGCGCATTAACTCCCCCTGATGAGAGAATCAATTCACATCCTTAAGCCTTCGCATCCCAATCTTGTGCACTAGCTTCTTGAAGGTTGACGTCGACAAAGATTTTATATCAGTTTCAATGTATTTTCATAATGACATAACATATAAATCTCTTCATTCATATATTCAGGTACCTGAATCTCTCATGGGAGTTTATGGAGTGTTATGTCATGTGATCTTCTAGATCACTTGCCTCCTTTATTATGATCATTTTGATTATTTGCTCATCTTCTTTATCAAGAAATTTATTTGAAACCGAATTGTTTATACGCTTTAAGCTAACCATAGACTTTGTCCTTCTAGGACTTATTATAATTTGAACATTTACATTGAGAATACAGTTACTTTCTTTGAGTCAGCAAATGCGTCTGGCATGCTTTGCAATAAATTGCACATGAATTATCCTTTTATGAACTTATTGTTCATATTATTTTATTCGAGGATCTAGATGCACAAATGATAATTTATTCCTCGTAACTTTTCTCAACTGTTTATCATGTCTCCCCCTCATGTTAGAAAAACTAACTTATTTCCTCAACTTTGAGAACCCATCTTTGTGCGTTATGGTATTAATCAAAATATACACCGCACGTCAATAATAATAAGATGGAATTATTTGGTTCCTGACCCTGAACCACTTGTGAGTGGAGATAATAATATACTTTCGTATATATTGTATATCAAACTGATATATATATAACTTTGTTCTCATAAGCAATATTTATGAGGCACTCAATAAATTATTTTGCTAAACCAGCTATGATGTAGACCAACTTATCAAGATGAACTTCTTGAATAGAAAATTTGGAATATGCTCTAAATTAAATTATTGAGCAAGTTACCTCGCAAACACCATGTTGCGGGTTAGCAATAATCGCACATGTAACCATCTCATAGATGCATCTTATATGGTATACATAGCAGGTGAATGGACTCATATTCACCTTTGATATTTCCAGCATTTATGGGATTCAATCCAATTTTAGTTGGTATATTAATTAATGAGAACATGCACATAAAAGAATTCGTAAATAACTTTCTAGTTCTTTAATATTTACCCATGTGAATTCTCTTTATTTTTGCACATCATACTTAAATTGATATGGGTAAATCAATTATGCCAACTGAATAAATTATCAATATTGATAAACTTCAAGTTTACACCATGATGTGTGCAATTATGAATAAACTCCAAGTTTATTATGATATGAGTTTTTATATCAATAAATATTCACTTCATTGTGATATTCTTTTGTTTATGTAGTACAAATTGGAGAATAAAGCGGGTAACTTTTTACATACATATTACCCCGCTACAAGTTTTAGTAATAGAAGATATTAAATCTTTCCTTTATTTATAGCTTCAATATAATCAACCGCTTTCGCATATACTTTGGAAACTGAATAAGTTTCTTTGAGACTTACTACAACACAATACCTTATTGGTAACCAATTGTATTTCTCCCAAATAGTAATAATTGGCTCTTCTAGAGCTCTCAATTAATTTTGCACTACCACAAATTCATCATCATCCATGTGGTGAATATCTCTTTTAAAGAGAAAGTTATACCATTATGGCCATGGTCAAAATAATATGCAAGATTTATTTTTTGCATTATCGTTGACTTTTAATAATCACAGTGCCAAAATATGTTGGCGTACAATAGGTGCGTGACCAATGACCATTCATGCCATAATAATAATATTATTTTCTTATATCATCTCAAACCTCCTTTTAAAGGTGAGCGTGGTGTAATCACTATCACTAGCACATTTATATTCTTCTAAAAACGAATATATATTCATAAATCAGATGTTTTCTCATTCACTTTATGAATGGACCATAGTCATCTGTATGTGCTTTATAAAATCTCATGTCAAATCGATGACAAATATTTTCACAAAGTGTGGGATTATTTTGAGAATCCTTATTGTTCTCACTACCACAAATGATGACGATTATAATTTCGTCTATTGCCACGTCCACATCCATTGATACCTTCACGGTAATAATTTTATCCTCTTTCAGAATTATCACATACTGCTATCACATTCTCTAAAGGGAATGAGAATGGAGCAAATTCAATGAGACGGGTTTTCAATTCTTTGCCCACAATCATACATGAATTTAACCATGGCAAGGCATAGAAACTTAGCCACTTTGGGTGGTTATAATTTCTTTCAAACTCCATTAAAGTTGCAATCAAAATTTATCGTCTTTGCTTGTATTTAAAATCAAATAATAGAATGTCAAGAATTTGAAAGAGAAAAGTAAAATACTTACCTTAAATTTAAAATTTAATCATGAAGGAAGTTCATGGAGCAATTGACAATCATTATGAGCAATCCCAAAACTTCTACTCAATTGGTTAGAGTCTCGTGCTGATAACGTGTTATGAAATAATAAAAGATGAAGAACAATATTGCAGAGAAAGAGAAAGAGGGAATTCTTATTGAATTTTGGGATGATTTACAATGGGGTATGACCCCTATATTTATATGAGAAATATGACTTAGTCACAAAGTAAAACTCTCCACAAGCTAGACATTCACTCCAAATAGAATTTTATTCTTAACAAATTAGGTAATATTCCGCTACCTGGTAATTAACAAATTATCCGCATAATTAAAAATTGTCTTAAATTACTTAAAATTCTACTTATTTTTTATACACCTTATACATTCTACTATCATGGTCATATGGTACCTTGTATGATACTAGTTCGTAAATATCGGGTATTATTGCTCGGCCGGTATTTTATTCCAATAAGCCAACTTGGATGAAAATTTATTTTGTTTGACTTGCTTCCCCTCTCACCTTCATGAATTTACTCATAACTTGTTTGAAATAGCATAATACTTATAATTTCAAAATAATCTCATTCCCGATCTTACGTCGATTAACTTACAACAAAACTTAAACATACGAAAGTGCGGGATGTAATTTCTCCCTTTGGAACCTTTGGTCCTCGAATGTTGACCAATGCACTTATCACTCTTATAACTCATAGTTGTTATGAATACTTTAGTGCTCCTTTTGTCATCTGGGCAACTGTTCTCTAAATAAGTCCAAAGGGTTGGGGCATTCCTCTCTTTAGTCCTCTTCCTCATATCACGACTTGTGGTCAGGATCTTTTCAATCTCGTAACCGTTCCACTATTCTTATTATTGTATATGTGGATGACATCTTATTGGCTGGGAATGGTGCTTCTAAGTTGAATTCTCTTAAGTTTCTAGATTGTCAATTCAACATTAAGGACTTAGGATCTGTGCATTATTTTCTAGACTTTGAAGTATCTCAACTGCCTCAAGGCCTACCTGTCATTCAACACAAATACCTCAAAGAGCTTCTAGTAGAGTTATATTGTTCTTCTGCATCCCCTATGGTGATTGCTTTAGATCTGTCGGTTAACCTCATCCCTATTTCTGGTGACTTATTGGTTGATCCATCTCCTTATAGAAGATTATAGGCAAGCTTAATTTGTTGTAGCATACCAGGCCTGGCATTTCTTTCTTAGTTCAGCAGCTCAGTCAATTCCTGAATGCTCCCAGAAGTGATCATATGCATGCAACTCTTCGTGTTCTAAGATACTTGGTCAAGGACCCTGGCAATGGCATCTTTTTCACCAACACTCGGGAATTTTCTCTACATGCCATTTTAGATTCTGACCGGACAGAGTGTCCCTCTTCTAGAAAATTTGTTAGCGGCTCTCTTGTCACTCTTGGAGGCAGTTCTATTTGTTGGAAGTCTTAGAAAAATTCCACTATCGCTTTATCCTCTGCAGAGGCTAAGTACATGGCCTTAAAAAAGACCGTGGAAAAGCTTACTTGGCTTGTGAGACTCTTGGCTCATTGGATCTCATTGTTTCTACTCATATTCCCTTTCATTATGATAATAAGTCATCTATCAACATTGCCAAGAACCATGCATCTCGTGAGAGGACCAAACATATTAAACGTGATTCTCACTTTGTTCGGAAAAAACTTGCTTGTTGCCTAATTTCTCTACACTATGTTTCCACTCAGTCTCAACTTGCTCACATCTTCATTAAGCCTCTCAATGGTATTCAACATCAACATTCTCTCTGCAAGCTGGTGTTCTATCACCCTCCAGCTTGAGGGAGGGTGTTAGAATAGAATGCCCAAACATTCAAGACCCGCATATTTCTGAAGTAGAGATAGACCCAGGCACAATAATCTAATCATATTAACATGTTTTGTAATATTATTGTACAGATAGCCAATTTGTATTACATAGCCATTCTTTATTTTGTTAGTATAAATAGATGGATGTAAGCTAATTTGTATAGATGAACATTATCAATCGAATACACTAATATTTTCCATTTCTGATTCCTCTCTTGTCCATATCAATTTAGGTTTCTATATGAGGAAAACCTAAATTCTTCTTCGATTATCTTCAAATTAACATCAAGTTCGAAGGTGAGACCTCTAATTAGAGGTGGATAGATTCCATTCATCCTACCATAATTCTTGGGGGTGTATATTTAAATTCATTCTGGAGGGAACTCCATTGACAACCTACTCACTGTAGTTTCTTTAGTGTTGTCAACATTTTGACAAATACTTTACTAGCCCAAACGGAACATATAACGGTTCGATCTTTCTATTGTGAGGTGTTACCCATTTTGGTCTGATAGGCCGACCATGACCTTGTTCATTAAGAAGGCGCCTTACAAGATTAGGACCTCATATAGGTTACATACTCAAAAAAATTACTCAGATCTAGATATGTACAAAAGTATATTAATTTGTCATGGTAAACTATAAATAAATATATTAAAATATAATTAAGCAATTATGATTAAGTTGTGAAAATTATGATTAAATGATAAACCTTATAGAAAACACGCCATGCCCTTATTTGTTTCATTATGGATTTAGGTTATATACATTAACAATGTAGTGTTTAACGTAAGAATTTACGTTATTAGTGATTTTTCTTACAACAACATCGCAGAGAATTTACGTTATTAGTTTTAACGCTCTCTAGTATGTACCATTTTTACATATATCTTATTCGGACACCGCTATTTAGCTTGTATCCAATTTTTCTAAAAAATTATATATCGACTCACTTTCGAATAACTTCAGACAAAAATGTCTAAAGTTCAACTTCAGCCACATGTGCATGAACTTCAGATAAAAATGGCTGAAATCATGCAAAAATGACCGTTTGTGGCTGAAGTTCGGGCCAAAAAGAAAAAATGGTTCATCTTCAACCATATGAAACTTCATAAATTATATTTGAAGTGGCTTTGTAATTAACTTTAGACACCGCATGTTTAAACTTCTTTCACAAGTGGATCGACGTACAGAAATTTATTAAACTTAGGACATAACTTAAATAGTGACACCAAAATCGACTATTTATGCATTTCGGAGCTAGCAGCCACCGGCACTGCTATAATTCACAAATAATGTTCCAAGCCACATAACTTGTGGGCTCATTATCTTGGGCTTTTGTCCCCTAGATTGGGGAGAAATTTAAAAATAATCAGATTTATAATTGGTTATTAAAAATAGTCCAATTTTAAAAGTAATCGAAATAAAGTCACTTTTATGTAAAGATAAATCTGAATGAAAATACTGTTCAAAATCAGGAAAATTCGCCCGCATATGATACGGGAGTTCCAGCATAAGCATAAGTATGCTTGAACTCCCGCATAATTTACTAGAGTTCCAGCAAGTATAAATGTCCAGTATAATATACTGGAGTTTTGAGCATCGGTGCTCCAGTCTCCAGTATATTATGCTGGACCGGTATACTTTGCTAACTCCTGTAAAATTTGCGGGAGACTGGAGCACTAGTGCACTGAACTCCCGTATATTATACGAGACCGGTCTCTCTTGCAGCAAAATAATAACTATTTTTTATTGACATGATAAATGCTGACTAGTTTTGATCGATCAGTGCAAAAAGTAGCTATACCGTGCTATTTTGACTATAGATTGAGCTAATTCTGGTCTCTCTTTCATTTCCACTTTTTCAAGAGAATCCAGAACCATAGAGTCAATAGCGTCAAGCTAAATGTTTGATTCAATTTTTCTGTTCAATACCAAATAAAATCAAATATTGTGAACTTTTTCAAACAAAAAACCTAACCAAAGCCAAACATCTTCGGTTTTTAACGTCAATTTGGTTCAGCTTTCAGTTGAGTTGGACTTTACTCTTTAATATCCAAGTAGTAACATTTTATTAATTTCAAACTCCTTCAATATAATAATGCTTTAATCATTCAGCCAGCTTTCTTTAACTTCAAAAATTTCTTCTGCCTTTACGCAAGCTAATTATGTGTGGCGCAAGAAAAAGAGAGAAACTAAAAAATAGACAGATTTTATTATTTAAAAAATAGCCACAATTTCAAAGTAATCAAAATTTAGTTAATTTTTATGTAAAGATAATTTTGAACAAAAATACTATTCAAAATCCGAAAAATACTCTAGCATAATATACTGAAAATCCAGCATAAGTAACCGGAACTCCAGTATATTATAATGGAGTTCCAACATAAGTATACCGGAACTCCGGCATATTAGAATGGAAATCCAGCATAAGTATACTGGAACTCCAACATAATATACGGAAGTTGCATTATAATATATCGTCCAGTATAATATGCTGGTAGTTCATACACACAGATGCTCTAATCTCCAGTATTCTGCTAAAAATTTCCGTGTGTTGGAGTTCCAGCATAATACACAAGTGCACAAATCTCCAATACATTATGCTGGATCGATCCCTATTGCAGCAAAATAATGACTATTTTCAATGACTTTGCAAAGACGGCTATTGTTAGATTACCGGTCTGAAAACTAGCTAGCGAGTGCTATTTTAACAAAAAAACAAAGACATTTTATTATACTACCATCAACCTTACAAATATGACCCCAAAAACCATATAAACAAATTTTATTTTATTTTAAGGAAACACGTTGTGTTATGTGGACACGATGCCTTCAAAAACCAAAAAAAAAAAAAAGATTTACATATGAATGTGATGTTTATACTCCCAAAAAAAATATATATATATATAAAAAATACTTAAAAACTTATGAAAAAAATAAGAGGTGGGCGAGGAGATGGACCCACGAGGAAGTTCAGTTTCAAAGAATAACACTAGAAACAAAATAGAGACGTCTAGAATTTAAATCTTGAGAAGAGACCAGTTTTAACAGAGCCACATTATAAATTCCATTCTATAAAACTCACTAATTTTTCCTCCAATCAAATTCACTCTCTTTCAGTCCATTCTTCCATTTTTAATGGCAAATTTAACTCAAAACTTGTCACTTCCATTCTCATGCCAGCGTCCACTGTATACGTCGTCGTCGTTTCCACCCGCTTCTTCTCCTTCTGCACTTTCTACCATTAGTTTTCCAGAAAATTACCGAAATACCCGAAAGAAATTGAGAATTTGCATAGCCATGGTTCAGCAGAGTGGGGTAGTAGAAGGAGCTTCTTCCCCTTTTGCTAAAGAAATGGAAAGACTTTCAGCTAAAGAATCTCTGCTTCTTGCTGTGAGTAATTCATCTGCCTTTTCTGTTCCCTTTTGGATTACTGCTTTTATGTTATTTATTTTAGCTAAAGAAATGTTATTAAAACATGATGGTGGTCGAATGAAAGTAGCTAATATATATTGGAATTAAATTTACATATCGAGAAATTATATACTCCCTTCGTCCCAATTTATTTGGCGCAGTTCTCTATATGATTGACATCTTATAGTAGTTAATTTTATGAGTTTAAGTCTATGTTCGGTAAAACATATTTACACAGTCAGGTTATTTATTAGATAATTATAGGTTCATCTTTTGATAAACACCAATTGCTAATCTAGTTTAAATGGAAACTAACATGCTATTACAAATTGAAATTCATTGATCGTGTTATCAACCGTGGCTGTGTATATAACTTAAATCCTACTTTTACAAACAAATCATCTGGTACAATGTGCACTATTGATATTTTATGCGTATCTATTCTATGTGTAGTAGTTTGTTCTCCCTAAACTTTTTGTCTAGTCAAACTATACGAAACAAATTGGGATAGAGGTAGTAAAATTACAAATTATTGGAAAATATTTGGAAAAAATGGTAGACTCGCCCAAGTATTTTAGTGTAATTCTTACATAGGGAGTACTTAGTATTTGTCCCTTAAGCACTTGAGTATGTTGTTCATTCTACAACAGTTGAAAGATGCTGGAGGTTTTGAGGCAGTAGTCACTGGGAGGACAACAGATGTACAGCGCATTGATGTGAACGAGAGGATCATTGCCCTTGAAAGACTTAATCCGACACCTCGACCAACAACGTAAGGTTTTAAAATCTTACTGAGCAACACCATTTGTTCAAGCTTCTTGGTAAGATATTTACTTGTGTTTTCAGCAATCCAGGTCTCCCTATTTAGAAGGTCGATGGAATTTTGAGTGGTTTGGAGCTGCAAGTCCAGCGTTCTTGGCTACCAGACTTTTATTTGGGCAAGTATTCTTTTTCTTTGGTTGATTACATCCAGTTATATAAAATATTATGCACTGGATTTTATTATAGTTCAGTTTGATTCAAATAGCTGCTAATATACGAATATTGTGCTGTTGCAGGAGAATTCCTCCGACTCTGGCAAATCTATCAAAATTAGATCTGCTAATCAGAAATGTATATGGGACTGCTATTGCGCATGTGAAATTACTGAATTCGGTAACTCATCTATGTCAATACATTTCATATGCAGAACATATGTGATGGTCAAACAGAAAAGAATCTTCTCTTTACTAATTAGGCGGTGGAAGGAAAAGGATAGCAATGGAGTTTGTTATGCTTTCTTTTTCAATGCAGTGCAAGAACTGAACTCTAGCCTGCATTCTAGTTTACTTTCCTTCCTTTACTTCACACCTCATTGGTAACCGGTGCTTCGTGTATCGTAAAACAATTCAAGCAACAAAGGATTGATAGGAACAAAGAAGAACGGCAAAAGGAACTAGCAAATATTGATGATAGAAAAAGTTAAAAGAGTAAAGACAAATTGAACTGATACAGACATTTGATTGACGTGATGTTGTACGCTCACAGATAGCCCCCTATGTTGGACTATAACAAATGCAATATGCATAAGAAAAGCTTGATACTTTGGCATTAGCGGCATAGTAACAGGAAACGAAGAAGCAACATAATCAAATGCGCTGTAATAACTGGTAAATGTACTACTCTCTTCACCAAGGATTAGGCATATGGGAGCCTTATAAGAAAAAATGATTAGGTAGATGAGATGAAATCACCTAACTATTTTGCCTCAACTAGAATGAAGACCGTGGGAGATCATTGACCGCTAGGCCACACAAACATATTGTAAATTATTGAATAAGTTTTCTACTAAGAAAATCTAAAGGGCTGAGTATTCATTGGTTTACACTAAGTTATGAACCTAAATACTCATGCTCAGTTAGCCTGACACTCAAAGCTTAGCCCTAATAGTTAATTAGGAAGAATTACCTTAGCCCTGATTGGCCTAAGCAAGTTAGTCCAGCTCGGCTCAACTTAGTCAAGGCCTCGAGGTGCTACTTCATAATTATTTTTGGTCATCAATAATATTTCTGATCATTGAATATTAGCAAAGACAAATATAATGATGGTGGAATGCAGATCGAAGGTAAATTTGTTCTCTCCAGCAAGTTTTCTGTTGAGGGGCCTCTTAGAATGAAAGAGGAATATATTGAAGGGATATTTGAAACTCCGAAGGTAAATGAGGATACCGTGCCTGAGCAACTAAGAGGTGCTCTCGGTCAAGCTGTTAGCACTCTCCAGCAACTTCCTGTTCCCATCAAAGATACTGTGTCCAGTGGGTTGAAAATTCCTCTTGGTAAGCATTTTATATCTCTTTATGATTTGGTCTTTGTTATCAACTAAGGACTAATCTTAAGCGATTTAGACTAAGGTAGTGTAACTTGATAAGAGAGCTAAATGTGCAGTAATGCACCTTCACAAGCATCTTTAAGCTTATGAACGTGTTAAAGCGATATTTCTTTTTCTAAAAATAATAATGCATGAGGGTGATTTATCTTTTAAACCTTACCACTTCATCTCACAGACTCTGTCCCACTTTTGTCTGGAATCTTGAGTTCTTTATTTCACTTCTTGTTGTTTTCAGAATCTTGAGTAGTTAAATTCATTTTCTGCATAAAGTGTAAGATAATATACTTGGTTCCGGTCAGATTTCTCGTCCTGGTTGTCCAGTTTCTTCAACTTCTTGGCAAGGTCTATCGTGGCATCTTTGAAGTCTGACACGTTTAACCTTTCCTAAAGTAATATTTGTGCTACTGTATTAGTGACATATAATAGTCCTAGTTACTTTTTACAGGTGAGGCGTTTCAAAGACTCATTATGATTTCTTACCTTGATGAAGAGATCCTGGTAAGTCCACTTCAATTAGTTTTATAAGCTGCTTTATTAATCCAGGATGGTTATCAGACTAGAAATACTCCCATTAATAGACATGAATGCTGCGATACTTTCATAAATGCCGAAACTGAGCCACAACCTTTGGTCTTGCAAAATTAATAACTCGTAGCTTCTTCACTATGTTGATAACTGAGTATTTTTGTAATGTAGAACTGACAAGATATAGGGAATACTTGGACGGATTTATGCACTTGAATATTTGTGTATGAATCTGCAGTTAGCTTGAATAAAGTATCTCTGCAATTGTATGCCAATTCTTATGATAGTGCATTGAACCAAAAAGTTCATATTAATTTCTGATGTTGGTTGTTTGAAAAACAGATAGTAAGGAACTCTGCAGGAGAACCTGAGGTTTTAACAAGGTTGGATCCAGCCCCTGATCCCGAACCATTATCTTAATATGATAATTAAGAGAATGGGGAGCTCGACTTCTCTGAAAGAACCGGGTCATTTCCTTCATCTCTTCACAGCTGTATTTAAAATCTACATTAACGTTATACATCAGTTGCATCTACCTCATTCTTTTTCTTTTTCTCACCAAGTGTTGTATAGATTAATGTCACTAAAGGAATCATAAAGAAGTTTAACTTTTATACATTGACAGTGTATAAGAATTTTTTTAAATTCTATTACATCATTTAAAAGGTAGCTAACTATTCATAATGAGTGGAATCGGGAACATCGAAAATAAGATAGGTAACCTACTGCTGGAGGTTAAACTATTAAATTCATTGTGAATTTTGTGCTTATCTCTTGATTGGGTTCTTCTTGACGTGGAAGTAGTGGTTGATGTGTAGTAAAAAAAAGGAAGTTGTTATGAGAGTTGGTATTATATTATCATGGTGTCATACGTTTATATACTTGTTCTCTGTGACGTCTATGTTCACACTTGACTGCCAATTCAGATAATTTCCTTCATATATCCTTCTCTTCTTAATATTACCAAGAAATGAGAAGGTTTGAAGGAGTGTGAATGGTCTGATGGTGGACCAGGATTTATATACTTGTGAAATATTTATCAGATTTCCAAATAGAGAAAAAATGTTGAGCTTGCTGGCTTTGTATGAAGTGCGAATTTTATTGACTGGAAACTTGTTCCACAATAAGAAGGTTAATCGGAAACTCTGTTGAATTCAATAAATTATTGTTGGATAAATTGTAGTGGTTGACTTTAGCCCGAGTGCTCAGAGTCTTATTTAATTACAAATTTCTAAACGTCTGCTAATATTGTTAGAATTTGTTTATTTATTAGCCTGTGATGCATGCATAGTCTATTATTGCTAAATTTAAATTAAACATGTTGTTCATACATCTAATATAGAAAAGGGCCAAAACTATCCTTATTGTTTTTTAAATGGTTTACAAATACCTTCCGTTCATCTATCCTTTCAAAAAAATACATTTTGTCCATCTATTCGTCCAAAAATACACACGAAGTTAATTTTATTAATAAAACTATCCCCACGACTAATGACAAAATTGATGGAGTGTGTTTTTTTGAATGGATATCTTCTCGTGTTGAATTAAAATCCTAAAATATTCGATATGGTATTACTTAATACACTTATACTTAGTGCTTAGTATATACCCTAAGTGTATATATATATATATATATATATATATATATATATATATATATATATATATATATATATATATATATATATATATATATATATAAGCTATATTCGATACGGTATTATCTAATACACTTATACTTAGTGCATAATATAGCGTAATTATATATATTATATATATTATATATATGAGCTATATTCGATACGGTATTACCTAATACACTTATACTTAGTGCATAATATAGCGTAAGTATGTATGTATGTATGTATATATATATATATATATGAGCTATATTCGATACGGTATTACCTAACACTGTTATACTTAGTGCATAATATAGCGTAAGTACATATATTATTTATATATAAGCTATATTTGACTCACAACCCAACCACACATCCCATTACTAATTAACATCATTAAGTTAACAATTTAACAAGTCTGTTAATCGAATAATTTAAATAGAAACAGTATGAAACAGTGACATAACCAACATCTCCCAAAGATCTGGGGTCATGAGTC